>JABUQX010043959.1:35000-36693 GCA_015478945.1 Trachelipus rathkii
TAAGTCACCCCTAAGGGGGTGCTTCCCCCTTAGCGCCAAGGTCAAATTCGTCCTGAAAACCATGTTAGGCAACGTATCGGAATGAAATTTGGATGTGAGTAGGCTATATGATGACGTAATCTCTTCGGAACGAAGTTACGCTCCTCGTCCCCGCGTAAGGGGGGCGCTGCCCAAAAAAAAATTAAAATGATCGTAGAAGACTGAAACTTGGAGACAGGATAGAGGAGTCGGAGTCGGAGACGGAGATGGAGTTGGATTCGGCTTCGGAGTCCAGGGACCCCCCGGAGGGGGGTCCACATTTGAAAAAAAAAAGAAGAAATGCAAAAAAAGAAGAAGAAGAGAAGAAGAAAGAAAGGAAGAATGAGGAAGGAGGAGGAAGGAGGAAGGAAGAAGAATGAAGAATGAGGAGGAGTAGGAGAAGGATTCAGAGTTGATAGTGGCACCGGTGCTGGAGCCGGTGCGGTGCCAAGTTAATAAACATTCGTATAACAACAATGTTGGTGTCTTTATATATGTTATCGAGTCTGTAGATTTCGAAAATAATGGTTTCAGAACCATCAAGAAAAAAATAAAATAAATAAATAAATAAATAAATAAATAAAATTTCTTACACTTTTTTATGTTTATAACTTACAAATTTACGTTTTTACATACCCTAAAGCAGTAAATCAGTAAATCAAACCACCATCCACCCACCCTCCTGACCAGTTGTGATCTATTGATCTATTGATCTATTGATCTATTGATCTATTGATCTATTGATCTATTGATTAAGGTCACATTTCGAGTATCATTTTGAATAAACATAACATAAAATCAGTAAATCAGTAAATCAAACCACCATCCACCCACCCTCCTGTCCAATCATGATCTATTGATCTATTGATCTATTGATCTATTGATTAAGGTCAAATTTTTACTACAAAAATTATCGTAAGGTTTTACATACCCTAAATCCAGTAAATCCAGTAAATCAAGCCATCCAACCTACCCTTCCTGTTCAAATCCTTGATCTATTGATCTATTGATCTATTGATTTAAGTCAAATTTTTACTAAAATTGTAACGTTTTACATACCCTAAATCAGTAAATCAGTAAATCAAGCCATCCAACCTACCCTCCTGTCCAATCATGATCTATTGATCTATTGATCTATTGATCTATTGATCTATTGATTTAAGTCAAATTTTTACTAAAATTGTAACGTTTTACATACCCTAAATCAGTAAATCAGTAAATCAAGCCATCCAACCTACCCTCCTGTCCAATCATGATCTATTGATCTATTGATCTATTGATTTAAGTCAAATTTTTACTAAAATTGTAACGTTTTACATACCCTAAATCAGTAAATCAGTAAATCATACTACCATCCCGCCACCCTCCTGTTCATCCTTGATCTATTGATCTATTGATCTATTGATTCAAGTCACATTTCGAGTATCATTTTGTATAAAACTAACATAAAAACAAATTCTTTATACACTGATCAGCGAATATGCTAACGTAACAAAGTTTTTCACATTAATAAAGATTACTTAGCATCATGAACTAAGAAAATAATGTACAGCGACAAACCTGACACACCTTAAAAATGAATAAGCAGTCAACATTAACCCTTTAGCTGCGCAAAGGGTTCCTCACTTAACAACAGTAAGTAACTAACATTACATCCAAAACGTAACCTAGTCAC
>JABUQX010043960.1:0-58186 GCA_015478945.1 Trachelipus rathkii
AGAATAGTCTATAGCGACATCCAAAATCCCGAGGCCTAAGGTATAGAAGCTTTATCAAAACCAATACGTATAAACCTGTATGATTGGGTCAGGGATCACCTATATAATATCGAAAGAAATTTTTTAAAAGTCATTTTTCTTCTTCAGGAGCATTGAACGCATTCGTGAGAGCTGCATTACATATTGGTCCGTACCCGCAGAGCTCATTTAATAAGGTGCAAATACGTATTAGTCGTTATACAAACTCAAATTATTTTCTGCGAATGTTTTTTATTTTATTTGAAAATTTTTTTAGAAGCCGAGCTGATAAAGTAGATAAGTGTATTTGAGAATGTTGAAATTAAGAACATCATATTCACATTGATAAAGAACGCTAGATTTGATAGATCTTGAGTTTTGCAAAAAATAAAACACACTTGTTTCAGAGCCGCGTCTTTTTCTTTGATAGTTTATCTCCTCTGGATGTTTTGAATCCTTTTGGATTTTTTCTATTTTATTTGTTTTAATAGAATTGTTATTTTCGATTTCACTGGTGCAGCTAGACTTAATATTCGCGACCCCCTCGGACGTACAACCACTTATTATTCTTTATTCTTTGCTATTTATATCGTTCTCAAAGATCGGACCCGGTGTCGATGCACGACCACTGATCGACGAGGAACTATTAATAAAACTGTGCCGGGTATATAAGTTTCGGCGATACCTATGTTTAAACTATAAAATGGCCAATATGCATGTCTTTTTATTCTAATGCAAGTGAATATTAGTATTCATCGATGGTGAGAACGTTAGAATATATATAATCATGTTCTCATTCTGTCCAGCTTTAGTTAGTTAGGTTGATAAAGCCGTGCTCACTCATTCTGATTCTCAATATATTAATGGTCACCTTTACGTAGATATTTATTTAAATTATTTTCGGAACGAGGGTCTTGATTCAGATTACATGTCTTCTTAAGTTGAGTGATTCTATGAGAAAAATCGGGGTTTAACCTACTCATTTACATTATTCTTGGAGGAGATGTTGTAGTTGGTCGGTTCGCCTCAGGGATTTATCTTATATGATATATATATGCCTACGGGCTCGTGGTGGATTGGTTTATATTCTTATTGCGGAAAATTTACGTGTGTCGCTGATTACTATTGTACGAGGATATAGAGGATTTAGTCTATAATTTTCTATCGGATCTTCGGAAATAAATCAATGTGCTTGTGTGATTATTTTTTTTTATAAGTGTGCTGATTTTTCTGTAGTCAAAGTACACTCGATACAGATGATTAGCTATGGTTTTAATTAAGTTGAGAAATCCCTTACCGTGTTTTATTTAGGTCCATATTTTATTTATTATATTTTATACGTCTTTATCGATTCGCCAATGTATAATTTAAATATAGATGCTCTTTATACAGAGAATATTGATGAATGTATTTTATAATTACCTTTTGCCAAGTTGGCGGAGAATATTATCTTGAATTTATTATAAGATCATTTACTTCCATGAGGGGAGAATATTTACGTATAGAGTTATATTTTCAAATGAGCTATTTCTGTTCTATATTAATCTGTCTCCCAATTTTTTATTTCGTGAGTTCTATTATTTCAATTCTGACCTTTTCCTGTTCCTCTCTTATATTTTTCTATTTCATGGTTATCGTTCTCTACTTGACTCTTCCTATTCGTCTGTTCTATCAGGGAATCTTTTTATGGTGAAGAGTTAGGATTAAAGAATCTAGATATCTAATGTCTGCCATACGTTAATAACTTTCATCTTTGCGCGGTGGGTTTGGATACTAAAAACGTTACAAGTCGATATCGTGTATACCTTATATTCTAGGATGTCTGAATATTGTGGTCTCTATTTGTTTTTAGCGCATTGAATATCTTGATCGGTTGTATACATCACTAGCTACCGATTCTCTTTCACGTCGTTATTTATTATATTATGATTGATATAGATATATAAGTCATTTTTATCTGATTAGATTTTTTATTATTTTGCTCGCGAATCTTCAAATAGTTTCGGATATTCAATTTCATGGGTATAGATTGAAATGAGGTGTTGGTTCGATGCTGTATATCTCACCTAGTCGTCTTAGGTTCTGTTTATATCGTCGTTACACTCGTTAGTTTGGTGGCCGTATCGCTTACCTCTCATAGTCGCAACTCTTTATTATGTAGGCGACGTCTATCCTATTGTCGTTGCTTTGAGGGAGCCTACCGCATGCATATCCACTGTCGGTCGCTATATCACTTTGCTTCTTTAGTGTCCGCGTCCGTACACGTAATTACTATATTATATATATAAGCAACTTTACGTCACCGTCGTATTCGAATTCATCGACATTTTGACTGGAACTGATCGGTGAATATCTCTGTAGAGTGCCTTGAACCATTATGAGGTTTTCCTTGGTTCGATATTTTCGTTTCTTTCAATTTTAAAACTTTCCAGGCTTCGACTCCAATCAGTTAACATCTTCTATGCAAATAATTTTTTATGTTCATGAATAAATTTGTTTTTAATTTCTTCCTCTATGTAAACTTATCTTCAGTTTAAATTAAAATCTTTTGGAAATTCTTCTTCAGCCTCGAGGAGATATTCCTGAACTCTTTTATCATTCGGCATTAAGACGAATTATATCTGGCTCATTATTGATCTAGTAATTTTCATTAAATATTTTGTACTAATTTTATTTTTATTTGATTACGACTGTGTAGTTTTCTGATTTCTCTCTCTGTTTTGATATAGCGTTCATCATAAATTTTTATCTGCTCGTAACAACCTTCTCATAATGTTGTGTCGTTATTCGTATTTTAGCAAGACAATCAGTTCGCTCAATTGTTTGATTCTGAATCGGTATTCGTAATTCGCTTAGTTTTTCTAGGGTAATTCGATTATATTAGAGTTTATAATTATGCTGTATTTGTTTGTAAAGGTGTCAAAAGTATATCGTATGCTGGTTTATAATTACCTCTTAATTCCTTTCGTGTATTATTATTTGATTTTCATGGTACTTCTTTCCTCCGTCCGCTCAGCTCAATTTTATTATATCTTTGCCTGGCATCTTCTACCGTAGTTTCTCTGATTCCTTTGTTATGTGCTTGACGTGAATTGCTTGCTCAACAAATAGATTTATTTTTTTCATGGATGATTAATGTCGCTGATTCTTATTTTACGAACATAGTTCCTAGAAAAGTACATCTTATTTATATATTTTGTTCAGAAATCTTTTTACTATTGTAAGTCACATTATTCTTATTCCAATTATATGTTCGTCTTTTTTTCCATCAATTGGGAATTTTTAAATACGTCGTCCCGCTTAATATTAATAAATATCTAGATTGGATGTTCGTTACTATATTGATGGCGCGGGAGTTATTTTTGAAAAAACGAGCTCCTTTTTCACAAGTTGTCAAAAGGAAATGGACCTACGGTAGTGCTTGTTATGGATATAAAAAACTTAGACTGATCATTTTTTTTCATATTACATATGCTATACCTTCTCCCTCAAACTCATCTTTAAAAAGCTAGCTGATATGATTTCGATATTCTTTTTTTGGGTTTAATGAACCACATTTTGTGGTTTATGCCGTAATTTTGGAATGGAGATTTTTGCTATGAAAAAAAGTAAATTTTATTAATAATCGTGCGATTATTTTTTAGAAATATACGTTGACAAGTGGTGATATTTATCATAATAGAGTCGTGAGAAACATAATAATAATAATATATGAAATACGTGCGATGTCTCAGTCTAAATCTCGGATAACCGAATCGCGTTGATAAAAATAATAATGTAAATATTAGTCAAGGACAGACTGTATATAGTGAAAAAATAATTATATAAACAGAATTATTCTCGATCTGGAGATAATATTTTATATTAAATTTTAGCGGTAATATTCGAATGATTATCCTCTCGTGGGTATCGCGGCGGGTTCGATTCAATTTTCCAAAACTCCTTTCAAAAATTGGTGGATGATATCGTTCTATTTCTTAAATCTTGTGATTCATCCTTTTTTGAGAAGCAAAGGCGGATCTACAGGTGGCGTCGAAACACTCTATTGCGTGCAATCGCCCTTGCGAAAAATGAAAATAGCTGTTACCATCGCGCTTTACCACATGTCTAAGTGCATTCGTGGTGGAAATTGTTCAAACAGCAAGGAACCATAAAAATCTAATCAACTTACGAAGAAGTCTTTGGCAAAAAGAAAAAAGGGGGGAGAAATTCGGTCTACCGTGCTGCTTGAGCACTCTATTTTGTGGGTTCAGTATACGAGTTGCTGACTAACGAATCAAACAAGCTCGAGACGATTAGTCGATATGACTAGCTGTCTTAGAAGGTTTAGATTTATGCACACCGACTTCAAGAGATGTATTTGAAAACCCTTCAAGTGTGATGGTGTGTAATGGTAGATTGAGCTAATCTGTCTGGTCGTATGTGAGATGTCATTTTAGAAAAATTATAATTTGTCACGTGTGGGGTTTGTCTTAATCTTTCGAGAAGTAATGATAATATTGTGAATTAGGAGATAAATCTGTTGAAAAAGAAAATAAATTTACGGGATCTTGGCGCATATTTTTCTGTTATATACGGAGTTATGTAGAGAATGTGTGATTGTCACGCAGACTGGAATCAAATGAAGACACTTTTCCAGAGTTTATATGCATTATACCGATGAACGAGTGCGACGATCCGTGAGAAGGTTTACTAATGAAGAGTAATGTACCGGAGGATAGGGGTAGGTTGTGGCTAGTTGGCTCAGGTTAATAAAGTATGAACGGAATGAGTTTGATTAACATTTAAAAAGGAAAGCGCCACTCTTTCTTCTATTGTGTTGAAATTTCATTTGATCAGAAAAGAGTTGTTACTTCTTGTTATTTCAAGTGCGCCGCTTTGGATTTTTACGCGTTTGTGGCCTCGTCATCTGTCGCAGAACGGAATAATAAAGGAGAATAAATGGGAAACGAGCACTAGATGATGCTCGAATTCTACTGTCTTAAGAACTGTCCGTTGTTTTGATCTTAGCCACTTTTTTATATCTCTGGTGCTAAAAGCTGTCGCCTATATTTTTATCGTTATAATATTACCGAGCACAGAAATACTTTGCGGAGATACGCTCGATGACCTATTAAAGTGTATTGCTGTGATTTGGAGTCGCAGAGCAAAAATGAGCTGTGTGGGGTGACTCGCGCCGCGCTTTATAGCGGGTCTGCAGTGGGATCATTAAACTAAATTCGATATGCAAGCCTGGGATTGGCTTAAATTGATGAGGTCTTTAAAAGTTTGTCTATTGCAAATTTAGCAATGAGAAGTTAACAATCCTTTAATATAATTACAATAATGGCATAATAATGACCACGCGCAAGAGCAATTGCAAGAGTTGAGTACGTGAACTAAATATCAGAGCACTCGTACAATTTGGGCGATGATAACATGCGCAACACAATTTTATAATTGAATATATTGATTTAAATACGGATTTTAACAGGTGTCGTGGCGCACTTTCACTTGGCAGAATAAAAGGACGAAAAAAGTAAGAGAAATGATTATGATTCTTGCTGGTTAGATTCTCATCTCGACAGTTTATGGGTCATTGTATAGGTCATTCATTTGAAGTTCGTTCTTTCTCTCAAAAAACGGTGGTCAATATTTCACTTTTTATACAAAATATGGAGGACGATAAGTATTCATATTCCAAGATATCTGGGTCAACGGCGTCTTAGAAACCAGAGTAATTGATGTGCATCAGGGTTATATATCACACAATATCTCGCTATGTATACTGTGACAGGTTCTCAATAAGACAGAGGGGCATCATTGTCATGGTATCTCTGTCCTGTATGGGAGGTTATCTCGAGGGGTTGAACTAATTTACCACTGTGGCGATAAACAGTGCGTTAGCCTCTGAGGAGTGTGAGGGATCAACATGGGGGGGGTTGAAAAAAAACTCGTGATTCAGAGAAAATAGAAAACGCGAGTTAAGAAGTATCGTCACGCAAGCTAGTTAAGCAAGAAACGAAAATTGTCTAGTAGTGATGCAAGACGAGTAATAGGACGATCGATGCTACATACAACGTCCACAAATATAGTTCATCTTATCTCACTACTCACTTCTACTTAAAGGAGTCTGATTCTACGTTACGATATCTACATAGATTTAACTTCAACCTCGAAATTTTTACTATTTCCGGGTTATTGGACCGTGATAGTTTCCTAGAGTTATTTATACTAGTCTAACTAAATTTTTGTTTTATAATTTAAGTTATCACTTTGAAGAAATTAGATATGAATAAGTACTTCAGGGGAGTGATATCTGCTGTAGGTATGTATCATTATTTAAGATTTTAGATAGTTTTCAATTATTGGTGATATTTATTTTATATATTATATATGATACTTTATTAATTATTTTATTTTTATTATATGAAGTATATTAACGTACTAAATCACGAAATAAATCAAGAAGAGCACAGGAAACTAATAGAAAGGAGCGACTCTTAAAAGAAGGGAAAGTTGCCTTTATATAGAATAGGAGCCAATACTTTGAGAAAATTTATAATATTATAATAATGCATCTTGCAAATTAGCTTCTTTTGTAGCTGAATACACTCCAGATATGGTTATGTAGAGCATGGCAAGAAACATAAATGCTATCTGATGACACGATTTACTTTTTTCTGGGAATGGTATATTGTTCAGACACTTATTATATTTAAAAATAATATTCCCCCAATTCTCCTGCTGGTCTAATGATGAAGCATAATTAAAATAAATCTGATAAGGCGCTATCTGTCGATAGGGATATTTATACAGTCATAACTTAAACTTCTTCATTTAATTGTATTAGGGGTTTATTGTGGCATAATCATTGTGGTTAAATTTCACGATAAAATCCATACTAGAAGTATACACTAATATTTATTTCTAGTGAATTATATTACCCGAATATCGATTCTTATTGTCTCTCTCATATGATGAAGAAATTCTGGCTCCATTGTTTATATTCTCCAATATAGCTTATTTGTTGAATGTTGCAACATAAAGCGGCAAGGAAGAGACTCTAACTGAAGTAGAAGAATGTTTTTTTTAAATTTTAATTTTTTCTATTCGACATGATGTGGGAAATTTTGTAATTTTTGTTCACGCAATCTCTCGTCCCGATATAGATAAAATTATATTTTGATCAATGTTTTAGTTTGTCAGACCAATACTCTTCATTTTTGGATCGACCAATTTGTCGTTTGTTAATGATTTTGTGTGTCCACTAGCCGTTGATTAAAATATTTATTCATCTCTACGACTCGACATGCCTAGTGTAGAAACTTCATTTGGTCGATATTTTATAGGTTTATGATCTATAACAATACGGTCATAGATTACTCAATATTTGCGGTCTATACCGCTCGGTTTAATTTTTGTTTTTAAGATTTTCTCTCATATATAGTTACGGTCCAATCCTTCGATAATATGTTCCCAGCGGGGGTACCTTTCCTCTCCCGACCGGTGTTAAAGTCGTTGATTTCGTAACATCAAAGGATAAGAAAATTTTACATGATTAATATTAATATACATTTTCTCTCTCTCACTCGGGTTGTGGGAACTGTTTCGTCCTTCAGTCCTCTTCAATCTGTTTTCAATTATTTCTCTTCCATATAAAGGTGATGATGTGATAGGCTATGCGTATAGTTTAGTGTCTGTTTCCGGCGCGAAAGGTAATTACTTCAATTGCCGTTTTGGCCGGGAGTGATATGTGGACATATTCCGATTAAGATCGATTAATCTCAGCTCTCGCTCGCGAATTTGAATATTTATATTTATTATGATACTCGTATAATCGATAATATATGAATTGCATTATTTGAATATTTGAATTAAGCCGGAAGGGAGGGCCCGTACGGTTGCCCAGATAAATAATCAAAATTTTGTTTTTTATGAATATTTCAAATTTTTTAATAATATTTTGAAAAATACATATAATATGATACAGTACGTGAAGCGTGGCAGATTGTTTATTTTTTTGGACGTATGATATCTTCTATATATTTTTTTTGTGCAATCGAATTAACCGCTCCTATAGATATTTCGCTAAGACTTAAGCCGAAAGAAACGTAGATTTATTTATCTTTTTCAAATTTTATTTTCAGTATATATAACGGATATATATATATATAATCACAACATTCCCGGATGAATCTTACTGAGCGGCGTAAGAGAATGAAGGTCAGTAAACGCATGAGACTAGTTCTGAGTTACTAGCCTTCTTCATAGGCGTTGCCCGCATGCCTATGCATAACGAAGATAATTATTTAGACCAGGGGAGCGCTGAAACGCATATAGGGAGAGTATTCGTTGCTGAAAATTGAAAGGGCTTCACTTGCACGGTTTTTTCTGATGTATATTATATTTTATATTGAGTATTTAGTTTGAATTCAAAATTGATTACGTGCCTGTAGATTGCGATATAAAAAGATAAGTGGGTCGTGTACTGCTTAAATGGGATTTAAGTGAACATGGAACGTCTCTGGGGTAAGGTTCGGAAAGGATTCGCATAGTAGCAAAAGTATAAAATGATGAAAAATAGATGAAATTACTTCGCCTCCATGATGAAAGATTTAATTTCGGCTCGATTAGACTTGGCGACCGAAGAATTTAAACTACATCAGACCTGTTTTTATGTATATAGAGATAACAGAGCGTGGGTATCGCTTGACGGACTCATAGATTAATATGTTAATGTGGTAGTAATCGAAAGCTCGGTGATAGGATGCGTCAACGCAGTGATCCATGTTTCGAGTAATATTGCTGAAGAAGAGAAGAATAGAAGAGAGGCCTGGCTCTCGATATACCTCGATATGAACGCAAGAGCTTATATTATAACTTAATAACACTTTTCGACGTTCAGTTTATTTCAAAACCCGCACTCGCCGATGGTTAGATGAGAAATTAGTTACAGACGAGAGGAAGTAATCGTTTGCGTTCGCTCTCTCACAGACGAGAAAGAAACTGCTAAGTTTTATTCATAGTCGATATATAAGCGCAGCATCATTTAAAACCGCGTGACTCGAGATTTAATATTTCGCGCTTCGAATAACACTCGTCGAACGGATGAAAAGTGACGATTCTGGTTCAGATAATTGGTGTTTGATGTAGATATGTATACTTAGCTCGAATGGATCGCGTTTAGAGGACGAACGTGAAAGGTGTGTATTCTTGATTGGTAAATGAAATAATTTATGTTTGCGAGGGATGGAGCGAGATTTTTTTCATAAAAGAATTAAAGCTTGCAAACGACAACGATCGGTGATATAAATACGAACTCGTCATGTCCAAACCAAATTCAAGAATATTAATTAGTTTTCTATGAAATTTCTTGCGTATATTGGAGAAGAATTATTACACTGACAGAAACCTGCGAGAGAGAGATTTATTCTATGGCTGTTGAAGAGCACTATCAGAAGATTTCAGATAGATTCTGATTGGATATAATGCTTCTTAGTAGAACGGTAATACTAGGAGGGCGAGATAATAATAATAGACAAAGTGCAGATTGCATATTTATCTGTTCTGTCTTATTCATTTATTATTCCTGTGGCTCATTTTCTATATTAGGCAGTATATTCCTTTAATTTCTTAATATTTATGGAATTCCCCTAGGATTTAAAGCAAAATTTGTTGACGCCTGTGTAATTAACTATATAAACAGAATGAACTTGTATTTGAAATTACTCTATTAATTTCATTGCGATTATTTTTAATTACGTATTTTTTCAATGAGTGATTATCCCGAATATATCCAATTATCGGTTTCAATAGGCGAACTACGTGAAACCCTCGTCTTAAAATGTATGTATACGAAAATCATCTCGATGTTATAAAACTATTATTTATCATAAAATATATAATTTTCCGTGTAGCAACCATTCAATTCAAAAGTGCCAATTTCTTTGAGAAAAAAAACACACACAAAAGATCGGTTGTTTCTGTTGGCAAAACTTTATATTCTTCCACGGCGCGGCGCGAGAGAAGAATGATTCTCGATCACGTTGATTTTCTATACCCTTGTACAGTAGCGTTGCAGTGCGGTCAGGGTTATTTTGCGAATAAATATACTATAACGGCAAAAATCCTGAATAAATCCTACTTGTCAACATCCATAAAGAGAAGAAAACTGGTAGCTGGAGTTAAATGATCGAGCGAGTTATGCTCTAGGTGGTGTTTATTAAATAAATATATGTATATATAATTTATTTATTTAACATTTTTTTTAGATTATTTTGTGTGCATGGAATAGAGTGCGTGATGTTTTCTAGTCGCTTCGTTTTTCGTCGTGGTCGGGCTTTCTTGTATTTCAGATATCCCGACCATAGTCTTTTTGAGAGTAATACATCGACGATAATTTCATTGGCTTATATCGAAGCGACCGAGAGGGATGGGACGAGGCAGATGTATATGAATTAGTGGACTTCGAATGTTGATATCACGACATATGAATTAACGTATATAACATATTTGGTGGAAGTAAAACAGGCTAGTAAGAACACATTACAAAAGAAGCATGCGAGAAAATGTGATCCGACTCGCACACTTATTAGACGTTGCGCCCCCGAGGAAAAGAAGAAATCGAGGCTCTTTCTTCTATAACAGAGCGCGCGCAGGCGATTCGTCCGCTCATCACATCATCCACGTAGCGGTGGAGAAAAGTCGACGCGGCGCATTTATCGGGTAAATTTTAGAACGCACATTTTGGTGACGACATGGTTTTCCCGAACATGTTTTCTTGTCCGGGGGGGCGGCGAGGACGTTCGCGGGCGCGTGGCTTCGAGCGTAGAGAGGATGGCGTGATTCGACGATATGACTAGCGATTAGCGTAGATGAGAGCAATTAACTGCCTGTGATACCATCTCCAGAAGATTAACGCGGCATTATGTGGCTCAGGTACACTCTGATAGAGCGTGTGTGTTACTCGACCGTGGGTGTGTAAGAAAATATCATCTCTTGGCGGCTTAATATGGAACGCGCAATAGCTTCTTAACTGTGGCTATTGGCAGTTGCGTGGGCAGTGCATCAGGTAAGTTGACACTCCTCAATTTGTGTAGCATCGCTTTTATTATCCATTTTTTGGAAAACGTCGACTTTCGTCGTAAGCTTTGGAATATTCCTCTCGGCTCTGAATATTGATCCTCTTCCCTTCGATTTTGCCGTACCTTCTCAACTGTTTCTGTTTGGGTTCTGCAGTGTGAAGAGTTTATCTCTTAACGCGAATCGTTAATAAGTTCGTGTGGTGTTCGTTTTAGGAATAATTATACATTTTTTTTTGCCTTTCTGATTGTGGTTTTCATTTCCCAAGTCTTTCGTGATTTCGGTTTTCTGAAAGGGTTCTTTCCTATTCTTAATCTTTTTTGAGTGGATGATTGTAGTGTTTTGAAAATTCGATTAATGTTTTTTCGACTTCTATCGCGCCCGGTAAATTGTTGGTGGTTTACTTAAGCGTATTCATGTGTTGAGTTCTATTGCTCTCGAGCTTTTTTTCCGTTTAATATGTGGGTATGACGATTATTCTGGTCTTCGTAATAACGCCGCCGACTATTGTTTATCTTTTTTTTGGAATTCGTTGTTTTTTAATAGATAAATTTAATATTCGGTCTCTCTATTTTGACTTTCCTTTCATGGCGTTTCACTTTGATAGGCTGTTATTCTAATAAGCGGTAACGTTTTTTGCTTTCTTTACGAGATTTTTGGAGTCGATGGTCGTCACCGCTCTCGGGGTAGTTTTTGTCTGTTTGATTTTGTCTGTTTATTTTTATCTCTTTCCGGGTGTTTTTTTAATAAATTGTCGCATTTTGAACTATTTGAATTGTTTATGTTCGGTGTTTTCGGTTTTGGATCCTCTTTATCGTAGTCTGGGTGATGGTTGTCGATTTGTAGTAATTTTTTCTTTATGTGTTCGGTGTTTTTCAATTTGACGTATTTTTTTTTGATCGAGTTTTCTTTGTGTTCATGAATTTGTGTGTGTTGCGTTGATTTCGTTTTCAGTTTCTAGGCGCTTTCTCGGTCGATTCATACTAATTTTTTTCGTTTCTGTTTCGTAGTGGGTGAGTGTTTTTCGTGTTAATAGCGTTTCTCGTGCATGTTGATTTTTATTATAATTAATATTATTTATTTTTGAATGCGCTTTTTCGTAACTTTGAGTCGTCCATTATTTTCTTAAGTCCTTCTTAATTTTCTTAGTATGTGAAATGGGTCTACTATTTCTACTTATCTGGTATTTTTTTTATAAAAGCCGGCTTCTAATTATGGGATATTGTGATGATTTTTCTTGATGTGAATGCTTTATATTTTTATTTTTATTATCGTCTTTATGTTTTCAAATATTGTTCTTTTTCTTTTTGCCTTTTCAGTAACCTGATTAAAACTTGGGGTGTAAGTAGTTTATCCAGTCATGATTCGGCGAAGATTTTCTCCTGAATTCGATGGGTACTCATTCTTCTCCATCGTTCTTTGTTGGTTTTCCGTTTTTTGGTTGTTGTGTCGTTGTTTGGTATTGGTTCGTTTTTGGTCCGTGGTCGTTCGTTTCGGTCCGTGCGAGAACTCCTTCTCACTTGGTCCTTTTTTCCTGTCTACAATAGCTGCTCTCTTTTCTTTTCTCGAGTCGTCGTCGCGTTCATGTGGCTGCTTTCGTTCTTGGTGTTAGGGCGTTCATTCGCAATCGTCGGTCGTCGTTCGGTCGTTCTTGTTCGTCGTTCGCTGGGTCGTGCCGATTATTTATGATTTGAAAAAAGTCACGTGTCGCATATCTCACACATCCGTCTTGCATTTTAGTCGGGTATAAATTGGTTTCCAGGTTGATTAGGCCAGCAGATAAAATTTTATTTCTTTCAGGCCATAATTTTTTCGTCGAAGTTTTCTTTTTCTCTCTCTCATTTTCTCTTTTCCACCTCTATTTTGTTTTTACTTTCTTTTCCTTCATTTTTCTGATGATGGATGGCGTTGTCGGCTTATCTCTTTCGTTGTGGAGGGATATGATATCTTCATTGATATTATAAATGGCACTGTATCAGCGTTTTTTTGTGGCGTCGATTTATTATTATCTATTTTGTTCTACACTATATCGCGATCAGTTACGTTTCCATTCGAATCAGACTTTTCTGACTACTCTTCTTTGGATTTACGATTGGATCTCATACGTACAGTACCGCTCGTCTATGTGTGTGGCCTGAGTTTGTTCTCATCGAAGGGAAATTATGTGCTAGCCTATTCCACTCGTCTCAACGCTTTCGCTTGTAGAGCAAATTGAAAGGAACGAAGTATTTTCCGTGAATGCGCATGTAGCATATTACTATCTTTGTAAGTATTTTTTATTTTCAATTCAAAAGGAAATTCTTTCGAGAGATATTTTAGACGTTTGTTAAATAATATTGTTCTTTCGTTCCAAACAAGAATATCTGGGTTCCTGCTTTTGCTGAATGAGTCTGTTAAAGAATATGGGGATTTGGAGATGTTCCGCGTTTATCGTCTTTGAGACTGACCGAATTTTAATGTATTAAATATTTCCGGTGTTTGTTCGCGAATGTGTCTGCGATCTAGAATGCATTATATTTTTTGCTCTAAGAAATTCGATCGAGGATGGAGTATCTAGAAGAATGTATTGATTTTAATCTTGTATATAGTGCCACACTTAATACCCACAATCACTTTCGGTGCGTGTGCCTGAGTTAAAATCTAAAGTTTTAGAATGCGCAGGGGTTTTCGCGCGCGCACTCTCGTTCCGTTGGATTTGTGTTATAATTATACCATGTGTGTGTAAACGCGTCCTTCTCTTTTTTTCTGTGTGGACTTTCAAAACTCATACATGATACATTGTTTTCCGGTCTGCTTTCAGACTGTAAGAATGTAGTGGATTTCAGATTATTTGTTGAGTTTTCTTTCAGATAAATTCGTAACATCAAATTATGAGGAATATTTCAATGATTTTTATGATAGAAGACGCTTTGTCTCTATATATAAACTTATTTGCAGATAATATAATAAAATGTTGCTTTTATATCATATTTTGGATCTATTGATATAATACGAGAGTGGAAACTGCACTAAATTAAATTTTATGAGAATAAATATTCATTGTAAGGGTTAAAAACGTTATATAAATTTATTAAATAACAATTTGTATTGGTTTGCAATATGCTTTTTATACACGGGTTACGTGAATAAAGTACAGAGATTGAAGGATCTTACTATGTCTAGCCATATCCGCTACGCTGACGCGGTGCTGTCAGTCCTCTATCGTTAGAGTCCGGCTTCGAAAAATAAGAAAAAGAGCCGGAGCTTTGGCGGAATATAAAAATATTCATATTTCATATATTTCTCATTTCATTTGCGCTACATTTCATATTTCGTCTCTCGACGATACGGGTTTCGGATTTCCGCACCCAGTGTTTGCGCACGCCTTAGCTATGACTTCCATCCCCTCTCGGTGGACGTATTCGTCGAGAACTTCGCGAAAGGAAAAGTAGAACACGCGAAAGATGATACTGTTGACGAACGAGCAGGACTGACGCAACAGTCGCTGTTACATAAATGATTTGTAACCGTCACGATTAGAAGGAAATCACAATTGTTGTAAGTGAAGAACAGGTAAAGCGATTAAAGAATCATCGATACACAATACAACGGTTTTGACGGCACGAACCTTCTGCAACGAGAAAAATTTTATTTGGACGTCGAAAGAGATAAGAATAGCGACTCAAGTTAAAACTAATGCTGAAAGAGGTGTGACCTAATCCCTTTAGCGAAAATGTCGTGATAGAGTTGGTTTAACATCGATTAGAAAAACGATGATTATTTTATTTTTGCAATAGCGACTATAACTTGTATTCTGTAGTACAGAAAAAGTAATCATAGAAAGGTGAGTTTTTCCCGAGACACGATGGTAAAACCGAAGGTAGACAGGTGATAAAATGATAATCTGGAGTGGACATGTAAATGCATCTTGGCGATCAGTCTACTCTGATAACTAATCACAACGTCCAGCAGGTACCGTATTCGGACATTTTGGTATAAGCTTGTTACGCGGTGGGTACTAGGCCAAGGTCCGGCTTTTATTCGTCTGCGTGAGAGAGTAATGTGAGAGATGGAGGCATTATGAGATTTATCTGCGTTTGAAAAATACGAGCATAGGAATATTCTTTAATATGTTAAATTTTTATGGTGAGCATCTGATATAACAAGAATCAAATACCTCTTAATTAAACAATCACGGCCAAATTGAAACGAGGGATCATCGAAGTAACAGTTATAATCAACGTAATAGGGCGGATAGTGTTATAAAATCAGATTATTAGATGCTTGTTGAGTTTTCAGAGAAAGAGTATATTTTTAAAACAGTTTTTTCAATACTATCGAAGGGGCGGAATAATTTTTCGTGTCGCGCTTTCGCGAGTAATAACACCGCTGTCTTTATGGAGGCGTTGATGTGCGTGACGCCGAACTTTCTCAAGACTCTGCCAGGCACGATAGAATGAGAAGGATAGCGGCTCAGAAACACGACTATATCTTCGCTATTACGTTCTCGCTCTGATGGACGTTTTTCAATTATACAGAACTCTTGAGATTGATACGCAGGTGCCGTCGAGGCGATATATTTCGCTAGAGGTTTACTGACGAATAGCGAGGAGAATGGATGATTATGTAATCAAATAAAAGATACGAATTTCACCTTTGCGCGCACACATCCGGTGCCGATATCTAAAATTATATGTTTTGGCCGCGCATACAGAATTATAAAAAGAATGTCGAAGACTATTTTCCAGTTTGCTTCTACATATTGTATATATTAATCAAGTTCAAGGCTGGCGCATTGGAAGTTATGAAACTCGGAGGAAGATATTGCATAAGAAGTAGAGAACGGAACGGAGAAGCACTCAGGTCGCCATACTAGGGTACGAACAGGCAATCACTTTCATCTAAAAGGTTGTTCGGGCACAGGATAGGTATTTCACAACGATAGGAATATTAATTTCTGGTTTGCCAACTATTTTTTCTAGAAAGGAAAATTGGCGTATATATTGTGGCATATTAGTGGACAGTTGATCCATATAAAAACTGGGTATAATACTATTTCAAATACTTTAGAGGAGTTTTTCAAAAGGCAAGAAAGTATGCGTTGACTCTGGAAATACTGTGAGATGTTCACAAATACTAATTTATATTCTCGTAAGATAATAGAATTGAGACAATTCCCGAAAGAAATAATCTGATATTCTAAAACCACGCTCGAATATATATAAAATCTCTTAACAGGATATATTTACAACGTGTCACGTCAGCTCTATTTCCGTGTTTCATACGAGAAATGTCGTCTCTTTAATGGTGGTGACACTCGATATCATCCGTGCTTTCACTTGCAACGGCCGCTTTTCTCGTGAAAACCGAATGGTGAAGATATCGAGACAGAAGAAAAAAATTCGTGAAAATTTTAATACATAGAGAATTATTGAGAAGAAAGAAACTGTTCTGTAGCTGTAATGTGGAAGAAGACTTAAAACACGGAATCATTCGACTTAATTCCAGTTGTATTCATTCCGTAAACGAATATTCTGTTTGTTCTTACCGGCAAAATTCGTCGTTCATAGCAAGAGGTGACGTGATACTACTCAGTAAGTGAAAGCGCAGAAATACAATCGATAATACCTTTGCGTTCGATGAAGTAATGGAAAGTATCAACAAATACGCACAAAATTTCAACCTGGCGGCGAATGGGTGAAATATTTGGATTTTTTAGATTTAGTTAGTCAGCTTACGGTGGAATTGACGTTCGCTATCGCCCACTGTAGCATTTTAAACGCGAAATTTACATCGAAAATGATGTCAGTGAATAAAGTATATTCTTTCGATATAAATCAGACGTTGCACCCTTCTCTTGGGGAGATCGTATTATTAATTGTGCAACCCGGAAGAAAAGACACAGCACATAGGTGGGGGCAGCAAAAACTTATGCTCAATTTGATAGGCGTTTTTTATCTGCACATACTCAGTTTAAAACCTCACAAATTTTAAAAAAAGAGAAAATTCACATTCGATCGGATGACGACTGAGAGGTGATGTTTAGATGCCTTTTTCCACCTACGATGAGGGGATTTTGGGAATTGAAGCCTCGTTGGATCCCGGGACTTTTTCAAATATTCTTTTGATTACCAAATTCATCAACACTAAATTTAAGTACATTTTGAAGTACATTATTTTCTTTTTTCAAAAGGGAGTTTTTTTGTCGATTATCAAAAAGCCCTACGATCGGAATTTAACCATTCAGAATGTTAAGATGATATATTCGGATCATAAGTACAGTACCATTTTCTTGCTTCGCCTTCCATATTTCTGTCTGTATTGGATTATCTGGATTTTCAACTATCGTCAAAATGGAACACCGTGTCAGTGCTAGGCACATTCTGTTGAAGAATAATTTTTTGGAAAGATAATTTTTTTATTTATTCTCTTCCTCAATATTTAACCTCCTAATTAGAATAATCTTTCAAATTCTTTTCCATATATGAATAGCATCATTGGTGATACTTCCATGGGCACATAACAGTAATGGTAAATTTCGGTCAATTATTCTATTTCAAGAAACTAGAGAAAAATGTTTAAAGATTCTTTCATGCCAATTATGTCGATAGTGAATAAATGAGGAAATGCTAACTGATTAGAAAGTACGAACAGGGAACGGCTGAATACTCCTCGCAATAGATATTGGATAAGTCAGTTTAAATAGCACATGTTTTAGGCTAATAAACAAGTAGATTCCATTTGTGGCTTCATATGGTTGCGGTATATATATAAACTATTAGATTTTAAATTTTTTTTACTATCTATTAAATATAGAAAAAGTAAAAGAAAGAGCGTCGAGGAACGAGGTAAAAAAAATGGGAACATGAGTAAAGCAGTAACAAAGGAGATCAGCTTTGAGAGATCGGATATGAGAAGAGATGTAGATAAGGAGCATTCGTGATCGGCCGGGCAACACTGAGACATTAAGGATGCGCAGAAGTAGAGAATCTATCGGAAAAACCAGGTACTGTAAATCACATTTCGGTGGTCGAATATGATGCCCTTGGATACAGCCGAGGTGTAAAATTTCAAGAAAACGAAATATTGAGCTCAGGAAATTCAAGTATCGGACCAGGCGATAGATTAAAACAGATGATCATAAAATAAAAGAGTTCCAGCCCCCTCACTTTATCAAGCCCAAACATTCGAAGTTTGTATATTAAAATTATTTCCGTGGAAAGCATTCTCATGAGTTGTCGGGACGAAGGGCGCCTCGCTTACCTCCGAAAGAAAACGAAAATATGACTATATACGCACTGCGAGATAGGCAGCAGCAAGCTAGCACACCACCGACAAGTAATCAATAGTTATTTTTGCGCTTCGATTCTACAATCGTGAAAGCCGTAATATCGCTTCATAAATTTCAAGATAACATAGATAAAAAAAGCGAGACACTTTGAACGGAGGAAGGAGATACCCGTGTGTTACGTGACGTATGCTCTCGTATCTGACTTAAATTTAAGCGAAGGTATCGAAAATCGAGTAGTAATTCCTCAATAGAAAAATTAAACATAAAAAGTAGAAAGAAAGCAGGTATGTTGAAAACCTCCAACGAGGAAATAATTCGCAAAGGTTTCAGCGTATTTGCTAGACTTTACCCAAACGTAACATACCCTAACACAGTCCAACCTACCATAAACTAATCTAACTGAATCTTACCTTAAATCTGAAAGTAAAAGCAATCCAACCACCGATGAAGCGACTGATTTCCCTAACCGAAATTCGGATAGCCAAGAAAAGGTTCGCTTCGACGAATGTATGGTACAAGAACACTAGTGCATACCAGAATTATGCACGTAAGTCTCATACAACTAACTTGGAGGGTGAAATACACTCATTATGTGGGCCAGCGCAGGAGAAGAGGAAGGTAGCAGAATCGGCAGAAACATCGAAACTCGGCGGAATGCGTCCGACGCGATACGATCATTTATCTTGCTTGAAGAACGCTTGGATCCCTTTTGGAAGAAGAAAGGAAAAGCTGGACGAATAGCGGCAAAAGACCCGGGTCGAGGAGCGGGCACAGTGGGGATGTATGCATCCGATTGAACGATTTCTCCCTATTAAGTAGCCGGATTGAAGGTGAGAGAGGAAATGTTGCCGTGTAGCCCATATATCTTCGTGGGTAGCGGGTAGCGAGTGATTGTCGAGACGAGTGTTCACTGTGAAGTGCCAAAGTACGACAACTCGCGAGAAATGCAGGAACGAAACGCTTACATGGAAGGCTACATGTTACAGGCAGTTTTCAAGAGCTAGGGGCCCTGCAAAAGGTTGTTGCAATCGACCAGCAGCAGCACTCCAAAGCACAACGACAAGAGATTAAGGTCTCAAAACCTAGCAGAAACTCGCGCTTAACAACGAACAGCACATGCTACAGAAACAAAGACTCCGAGCAGCAGCATACGAGTATCACCAGAGCGGTAACTACACAGCACCAGCAGCAACTAAAAGCAACTCATACGCTGAATGTCTAGCCGCACATAGCACCAGCGAGGCCGAGAAGAGGAAACAGCAACCCCAAGCAGTCATCGTTAGAAAAGAGCTGGAGACTGGAATATCGGGAACAATCAAGTTTCGTATTTCACTCTGCGGAGAACCTTTGGAAAAACTATTTCAATATCCGACCTATGATCAATAATACCACTTATAGCCGCAAGCTCGTTAAATATTTGTCGAGGGATGGAAAACTACGATTCGATTTGATATTAACATACAAGTACTAAATGCAATGAGCCTAGGAAAGCCGAATTAAATACACAGTACAAGAAAATCTGTAATTACGCAGTCATGTGCGGGGGATCAGCTGAAAGAGATTACGAAAGAGCAATGAAAAAAACAAAAAATTTGGAAAGGCATTTATATTGTCGGCCTAGATAGAGGGGAAGAAATCCGAATCGATAACGAGGCTGAGTGCAAATAATAAGATTAGTAGATTAACAACGAGGTTAGCAAGCAGTAGTAGTAGTGTGGTAGCCGGCAGTGGCAAGTGGCAGATAGTCAGTAGTAATAAATGACTAAGTACAAGTGGAAAGCGACAGATTGAGGAAATGCGGACACAGTAGATGCGAGGCGCGAGTCCGTGAAGACGAAGAATAATAAAATTAAATCGAGAGTGAAATTACCACGCATAATAGATATCGTGAACAAATGTAAATTCAGAATTGTAATCATGAAGCGATAGGAGTATGGAGCTCACACAACGATAAACATCAAGAATCATAATAATATTATTCACTTCAAACTTTGGATTACTAATCATTATGATATTTAATTTTATAATGTATATTTATTATTATTATTTAATGAATATATTAGATAATCATAATACTATATATATAATTCTCACAATAGATAAATGTTACAGTAATCTTAAATATTCATTCGATTAATTTAATAATAATAATAATACATTCAAATGATAAAGGAGAATAAGAAGAAAAAGAAGAATAAGAAAAAGTTGATAAAAGTATTATCCCTCCTCTATAAATATGCCAATAGAGAAGAAATTCACCGTATTCATACAAAATAGCAGCGATTAGTGATGCCTAGCTTTCAGAATCCAATATCATCTCAGGCATATATGAGTAAGCAGAAAGATCATAAACAAGATATGTATGGGATGAAATAGTTAATATTTAAGAAGATGAATATATTTTTCGAGATTGCAGTATCATTGTACATTTTAAATACAGTGATTAAACTTTCAGTATTAATGAAGTTTGTACTATATAAATATTAAATTAATTATTATCTAAATATTTTAGGAACGAAGTTAGTTTGCAATAATCGTATTTTTATATTTTAATTCTTATAACACCTCTATTATATTATACTATTTACTAGAGTTTAATCATTTTTCCTTTTTTGATATCTTGAGCTGAGATTTATCTATTCAGCCTTTACATTTACAATCGCGAATTATAGGTTTCAAATTCCACAATTTTTTGTTATATTTTTTAGCAACAAGATTATTTGAAATAATTTATATAAGGTAATAAATATTATTACACACAAGATAAATAATATATTATCATTAAGAGCACCATTTTGATTTTTAATGTGAGTGAACACTATAAAGTCGAGGGGACATTGGCGTCACAATCTCCTTAATTTACAAGTATATATTAGTGAATAAGGATTATTTTTTATTAGACATTGTAAGAGCTACACTTTGTTTACTTTCAGCGTTTTTCTCCCTAGATATCTAGAAAGCCGCGATAAGAAATATGGTATCTCAGAATTAATTACCTACGCTAAGATTGTGAACTTTAACTTCCGATTGGTCTGGACATAATTACGGACTTAGACTAAATCCAATGATAGAAGTAGTTACGGGTTGTATTTCATGTTTTGAAAATATAGTACATAATTTCTCTTCTTTCTTTCACTCTTCTCTCGTTTTCTTCTTCTTCTTCATCTTCATTTCCAGATATTTTTTCTCTCTCAATTTTCGTCTATCATCGCTGGGGAGTAGTCCTCTTTGTACTCGATACAATATTTATATCCACCAGTTCTGTTCGTTCACTTATTTCGCCAAGCCATGTTCGAGTTCGCTTCAACTATTTCTGATAAGCTAGATTACTCCAATGCCGGCTTTCGGACTCCACAAGATGATCTCGCTATTCTCTTTACTCTCGCTCTTCTTATCTAATTGTAGATCGAGATATCTTCTTGATTTGCCTAGGCGTAAATATTTTACCATTTACAAATAATGGTTAGAGTCGATCGAATTTCTCGTTTTTTTATTATTGACCTCAATTATAAAATCGATCAGTCCATACTTTACGTATCATTACGATCCAGAGGAAACCATCGCTCGTAGTTGAAGTGAGTTGAATTAATATTCTCGATTGGTATTGTAGTTTGTCAATTTGTAGTTGTTAAAATCCGCATCGTACTCGATAGCGCAGTAAAGTTTGTAGCGAGTAAGCGCGAAAGGGATCGAGTATATAAAGTTTATTAATTGAAATGCATAAAGGTTGCGTTTTAATTTTCAAAGTATTTCGAATCTCTCGTAAATCGGATAGTATAATTCTTATGCTCTTGATATATATATGCATGAGCTTTAGAAACTTCTAATAATCTTCTAACACACATATATAAGAACAGCGCTAAAAACGAGGTTCAGATTATTTTTGTTTTTTCTGAATATTGAAACCCCGGGGTGCAACAAGGGAAATCTTTTTGTAGTCCATTATCTTTACCGAGTATAGTTTGTGAACTGCAATAGTTGATGAAAAGTGTATATAGATCACAAGACAATAGGGTATGGATTCTCCTTATATTGAAAATAGAGTCTTTAAACCTCTTAACTAAATGCTCTTATACACGTGATCGTAATTAGATTTTATGATTTTTAATCGTGAATAATACAGATAAGCGAGTCATATGTTATTCACTTCTCGAATATCTTAAGCACAGGGAGAAGTGATGCTGATTTATATAACTGATATCGGAGTGCTTTGAGGATACGATATAACAGAAAGAATACAATGAGGATCTTTTTCTCGGCCTCTTATACCATTCTTCGTTCGCATGACCCAAATTCACAGCTAGTGATCGAGTGCGTACTATGCTAATATGTGTTCCTTTAGTTTTCTTCTTCCAAGAAATTGTTCGTAAGGATTTACACAATTCTGTTATAGAGTTTAAGTCGCAATTAATTTACGTTACGGGCATCTCTTCCTTTGATAATTTTTAGCGCCTTAAAGCAATTTCCAGAATAAGATCACCGCTTTAATTTCTTAGGCGGTCATCTTGCTGCTTTGATATTTTATCAATTCTCGTTCGTTGCACCAGTTCTATGTAGTGCGATTTCTTCCAATTTTTAAAGTTATTTGATTCCTACTTTGTTCCGTAAGTTTCAGATACCTGGGCGATTACTCTTGTGTGATTATATATATTTTTCTTGTGACGTTTGCATTGTCACTGACGTGAAGAATTAGGGGATAATCTTCCCACCGGTGCTCGTGCTTCTTGTCCTTACGTAAAGATTGATGACACGGATGTATTTCACATAGCTGCCTCCGCACCCTTTTTCTGAAAAAGTCGCTTTCGAAATTAAGATGCTTTTATAGTATATTCCGCTTAAATACATCTCTTTTTCCAAAGTTGTTCGAAAATTCAGGAGGTCCGCGAGATAGGAGGGCGCAATTAATCTAAGGAGGCGTTTATCACTATAATTTTAGGAATCGATTTTTTCTTCTTCTGTTGTAGTGCCAGCGTGTGGCAAGGAACTGTTAGGAGGGCTATTTTTACTTTTAGTTTAAGATAATCTTGGAATTACTGGGAGTATTTTAACCTTGAAGCTTATTTCTATGTATCAATATTACCAACTTAAAATATATAAACGCTTAATTATATATAATATAATTTAATTTTAAATTTTAAGCGTGATTCATCTCGCGTATTTTTTGCCCCGCTCTATAGTATACATATAATAATATAAATAATAATAAATATACATCAATAATCAATAATAATAAATATATACATAATCATAATAATAAATATATATAAGTAATGAATAATCATAATAAATATAATATCAATAATGAATAATTTAATAATTAAATAATAATAATATATAAAACTATTAATATTATTACATTTAACTAAGAGAAGATAAAAGACAAAGATTATCAAAATTTGTCGCCATGTGTTTCACACTGCTCAAATAGTGGATGCGAGTCTTGCCTCTGGGAGACCAAAATTTTGAGCGCCGACCAATGGGAATTCGATGAAATGAACCGTTCGATAAAAATTAATTTTGGAGGTGAAAACGACGATGAGGAAAGAGTGACCCTTGACTTAACGCCCGCGCCGTATATCGACGAGAAAAAATACGAAGAAATTTTATTCGGTGTTCCGCTTTCCGTGGAATTTGTAACTTTAATTTTCTTCGTGAGAGACGATAAAATCGGTATTCTGAAAAAGAAAAGGAAAAAATTGTATATACTCGAAAAGATGGGTTTGGAATTAACGAGCCCCGTCTATTACGGAAACTACGCTTGTCATAGCGAACGCATCGAGTTACGAGCGAATAAGGGAATCTATACGCGATTGTCGACTTTAATTCCCGCAGTAAATTTAAACACCCGTTCACTGTTCTGGTCTTTCGCCAACGTAGTTAGGTTGGAGGAGAATAAACCTAAAAAAATTCCTATCCTTTACGGTTGCCAAAAATGCAACATACTAAGCTTCTCTCAATCGGTTAAGCAAACGATTATACCCGATATACGGCTTTTCATCCGACGCCGAATTAAATTATTATTTCCCGTCTTCGTCGGACTCGGCTGTTGGCGGAGGTGGAGGGGGGGTGGGAGGTTTCATTTTTCACGATGGGAGAATTAGGCTAAAATTCGACTCGATGAAACGAATAAACGCGAACTTTTCGGCTAAAAAATATCTTATCGACGATCTTCGCTTATCGTATTACAGCCGCAACGAGGGTGGGAAAAACTTTTCTTCGCCACCGCTTCCGAAACTCGAAGGCATTTTGTTCGCGGAAGGTGTAAATGGCGGCGGCGCCGCGGGCGCTCGAGACGTTTCGTACAATAAAGCTTTAACCCCTAAAAGCGATAGCGAAAAGGGGGCGAAAACAAAACGAGAGATCGCGAACGCGTTTCTCGATGAGGTAGAAACATTGTTAACCGACGAAATCGGAGACGCGCGATTGGTTCTTCAGGACATCAATATGTACGAAAAAATTCGTCAAATCATCGAATTGGCGGTTGCGTTTGGCCACGAAAAAGCGTTGTGGTCGATTCTAAATTTCTTTTTCCGCGAAAATTTATGGCACAGTAAAAATGCAGCTCGTTGCATTAGTTATATCGTCGAAAAGGCTTCGGAAAATTCCTCCCCGTACCTGCCGACGACGACGATGATAGACACGACCGAAAAAACATTTCCTTCCCGCTATTCCGGCTTATTCTTTTTTTCCGAGGCGTTCGTTTCCGCTTACGAAAATAAAGGCGTTTGCAAGAATTTAGGTGATTCTCCGAAACTCTGGTTCTACGCCGAACCCAACAGAACTCCGATTCAGTTTAAATCTAAAATAGTTCAAAATTTACTTAAACCGAACGACCTCGACGCCAACGGACGTAAAAGCCCGTCGTCGTCGGCGTTTTGGGTAAACAAAAAGAGAATCGAACGAGAAATCTTGTCCGCAACGCCTAATGCCGCGGATTCTTCGTCGCGGCTCTTCTCCCCCAAAATGTTGAAAATGAGATTCTCAAATTTTAACGAGCTAGATTTTTACCTTATTAACGATAGGGATACGGCATTATCTCATCGACTTAAATTGTTGCGGCGTGATTACTCTTCGTCGTTGATTAAGTCTAACCCTCTTTTAGATATATCGCGTCACTATAAGAATGGCAAGCTTTTATCTCGGTAATAAGTAATTGGAACATGACGAATTTCCCGCCGCCCGAAGAAAGTGCGTGCGTTCGCCGCGCCTTAACAAGAAACCCGGATTTTACAGCCCCCGATTGATAGACCGCGAAAACGACGACGATGACGACATTTTTTTTGATTTTTTGGGGGTATTTTATTTTTTTTCTCAAAAACTACGATAGCTACAGAGAAAACTAATATAGTTCGTGAATAAGCGTAAGAAATTCTGTTGCAACATCCAAAATGCTAAAAAAAATTTTTAATTTTTTTTGCTGAATTATTTTTATATTTTTTCTTCGGAAAACTCGATAGCTTATCAAGAAAACCTAATAAATTCGTTGGAATCTAGCGTAGGAGAAATGGTTCTATTATAAGAGAATTTTTTTTTTTGATTTTTGGGGTTATTTTTTTTTTTCTGCGAAAAAACTACGATAGCTAACAAGATAAACTAATATACATTCTGGAATCAAGCGTAAGATAGTTGTCTGAAAATTATGAAATATTTGTTTTTTTGCGTATTTTTTTGGTTATTAATTATTTTCTCTGAAATGCTACAAGATAAATAGATATTATTATTCTATATATAAAACAGTTATTCCTGAATTCCAAAGGGTAATTATATTTTTTTGTAGCTATGCAAAATATTAGTGACTATTATTAATATAACCAATAAAATCAAAAAAAAAATATTTTTTCTCCTTTTTTAAACAAAATATTCTACGCTATTCCCACGAATGTGTTATATAGTATTTCATAGTAGTATCTGTAGTTATTCACAGCACATATACCCACACTCTATAGACTTTCGAACTATATCTCTGACCGTTATAATTTATCTGTATTGTTTTGTTGAAACTAATATTAGAGTGTCGGGTGAGAATCGCAAAAAGCGGCTGAACGCTTTCAAAAACCAGCACTTTTTAGTGTATAAACTCGCTTCAACTCGATATGTGACGCTTCACGGGAACTAGTTTTTTTTTCGAGGGCAAGTGTACTCTATATATATATAATATTATATAATAAGCCTCCAAATTAAATAAAATACTATATAGAATATATATATATCAAGGTTAGAGTCATAAAGCTGGAATCAATTAACGAGGAGACAACAGCAACCAACAAGAATAAGGATGTTCAGAAAGTCAGTGTTTTGCATACAGAAAAATAAAAAGACTTTAAGAGATAGGGCGCCAGAGTGATAGTGGATAAAAGCACGGGGTACCCCCGATAAGTCGGGGGTCTCCTCGGCCTGCTAGGTGGACTAGAGGGGGAACTAATCTAAAGGATCTTCGGAATCCCCGTCTCTTTGGTCTTGGTGTCGCGGGGGTCTCCGACCATCAAAGTCGCGGTATGTAAACACCCCCCCCCTTCCGTCCCCCCATCGGCCTTCTGAGCCCCCTAAAACACTCCCTTTTTAAGGGAGGGTCTCGAAGCGGTAGTCCCTATATGGCCATGAATACGCATATATATAATAAATATAACCGACTGTTCGTTGAGAGAAAAACGATAAGGATGCTAATGAAAAATTATAGAGAATGGAAGAAAATATAGAGAAGAAACCGAGCCCAGAGAAGAAGCCTTAAGATTGAAATAAGATTGATAAAAGCATCAGCTAAAGCTGGAGGTGGTTCAGGATGGAAAATTGAGAATGTTTGAGACAGTTAGGTCCTGGTGGCGCCTGTAGATTTATTTGAGTAGAACAAAAATTTAACAAATTAATAAATTAATAACCAACTAACCAAAACTTTATTAGTGAAAGAGAACAGTTCAATTGTTTATATTTACGGATAAAAATTATTAGCGTTGATGGATGCGCACAAAATAGTTCAACTCGGTTTTCATTTGAATTTATTTTTATAACTTCATTTTGAAAATAATTTAAAAATTCATCATGTAATTGCTGGCTCATGTGAAAGTTTGGAGATAAAGCTCAGTACGAAAAGATCATATGAAGAATAGGGATATATCGGTCTGCAGTCGGCTGTATGAGATTTTTCTTTTACGACATTAGTTAGAAAAGGAATTGGATTCACACACAAAATTAAGTCCGGTACCTCAGCGGATAGCACATTCTGCCAGACTAATGCGAAGAATCCAGGTTCGTTCACTAGGTCACGGAATTTTGTGAAGTGTGAAGACTGTTCTTTTCTTTGACAGTCCGACTTGCGTCAACGACTTAATAAAATTGAGCAGCACCCCCTCTTAGATTAGGGCTCTGCCCGTGTGAGCGGTGGTGTTAACTGTATAAAAAAAAAAATATATATAATAATATATATATATGTATAAACTAGTATTATATTCATCTCATACTATATAAATCATATATATTAGTATAAATAATATACTACTTTATATTATAATTATAATATAATATTATAAACGTTCAAACGATATAATAAATATTAATAATGTAATAATGAGTAATATCTGTCATATTAATACTATTAATATACATATATTTACGAAAAGCAAAATGTATGTTAGTACTCACTCGATCAATTACGCGAATATTTTTAAATTTAGTCACCCTTCAATTTGTTAAAGGATGACAATCTAATTTTTAGAGTAACTAAACAAATGATGTTTAAAAAAAAAAAATTAAATAAATAAGCTACGATAAAAACTACGGTAGCTACGAAGAAAACTAATAACATTCGTGGAATCAGCGTAAGAAAATTGTTCTAAAATGGCAAAAAATCTTTTTTTGATTTTTTTGGGGCTATTTTATTTTTTTCTCGAAAAACAGTACGAAATGCTAAAAGAATAAACAAGTAAGCAGTTCGTGGAATCAGTCCGTAAGAAGAATTGTTCCTCATAAAATGGCAAAATTTTTTTTTGATTTTTTGAGGGTATTTTTATTTTTTTTTATCATCTAAAAATACGATAGGCAAGCAAACTAAAGAACTAATAACAACAAATAGAAAACAAAAACAGAAAGCAATTCGTAATTGCAAGGTAAAAAAAAATTGTTAAACTTTTTTTGGGATAATTTTTTATTTTACTTAGAAAACGTAACGAAATAGACTATCAAGAGCAAAACTAATTCACATTCGTGAGGAATCAGCGTAAGAAAATCCTGTTCTATAAAATAGCAAAGAAATTTTGTTATATGAGATTTTTTTGGGGAGTTAATATTTGATTCATTATCACTCGTAAAAGAACTACGATAGGTACATTGAAAGAAATCTAATAACCATTCGTTGGCATCAGCGTAGAATAATTTTCGTGAGATAATAATTAAAATTTGTTTTTGGATTTTTTTGGTTATATATGTTATTTTATTTCCTCGAAAACTACGAATAGCTACAGTGCGAAATCTATTGTAATTCTCCATTTTTAAAACAAATTCTTACGCACTGATTCACGAAAGAGGTTATTATGTTTTTGAACTAGTCGATTAGTGATTTACCTGAAAAAATAATATTGAAGTCAAGTAAGAGTTTTTTTTATAATGTGATTTTTTTTTTCCATATTTTAGATTCTGACATGGAAACGAGCGATAACGATGACGTAATTCGAGTTAGTATACGGCAGTCATTAATTGTGTGCTTATCTGAGTAGTTTTCGAGATAGTTTTTGCACTTAGACCTTCGACTTAGTTAGGTAATGTTTTTGTGTTCGTTTTGTTCGTCTGAACCGTTCGTTCGTGTTGTTTGTTGAAAAGAAAAGGGGGAGATACTAATGGCAAAGGTAGAGCAGATATATCAAGAGAGAAACAAATTATTTTTTGGGAAATAACAAGGTTTGCGAAAAATGAGAGAAGAAACTTAACCTTTAGTATCTTAATATCAGTTCCCGTTGCGAGTCACTATAAAATTGTCGGGTTGACAGTGATAGTTTATATCATTAAAAAGGATGCAGCGATATCAAAGATATCATCGAGTTTTATTGTCGATATTCTTCGAAACGTCACTAAGGTATAGACCAAGATGGTCGCAATATGACGAGGAATCGAGAGCAAAAAGAGCGCATGAACGAATTTTACCAAAATGAGCCACATTTTTAGAGTGTATACAACATATCGCCTTCAAACTCGATATAAAAAGTGACGTCATCAACGTAACTGAATATAAGTCCAAGGTTCTAAAGGAAGTTTCATATGGCGAACAATATAGAAAAATAATTTACCACAGACTTGATATGTCTGTTATCAATTTATTTATTTCGGACACTTGCACTTAGAACCCGTTCGACACTCTATATTAGTCCCGAGGCAGTCACTTAAATAAAGTGTGGCAACGTCATAGTCGGTTTTAACGATAGTTATACCTCGGAAAACTTAGATAGCTACAAGAAAACTAATAACAATTCGTGAATCAGCGTAAGAAAATTATGTTAATAAAAAGAAAAATATAAAGAATGATGAATTTTTGGATATTTTATTTTTTTCTCGAAACTTATTGATAGCTTACGATAGAAACCTAATGAACATTTCGTTGGAGCAGCTGTAATAAAATAGTTCTTAAAATAGGCTAAATAAAATTATTTTTAGTTTTTTTGCTCTCTATTCTTATTTTTTTTCTATCACAAAAACTAAGATAGCTATAGAAAAACAAATTAACATTCGTGGAATCAAGCGTAAGATACATTGTATCTAGAAAATGGCAAAATAATTTTTTTGATTATTATTTGGGGCTATTTTATTTTTTTTCGTCTTATCTCATTTATAAACTACAGATAGCTACGACCAGAAAACTAGTCTCTTACCTTGGAAACAACAAAAACCTAGAAAATGGCAAAAAAATTTTTTTTGATTTTTGGGCTATTTTATTTTTTTCCTCAAAAACTACGATTAGGGTACACAAAGAAAATAATAACATTCGTGAGATTCAACGTTCAGAAATTGTTCAACAAATAGAAAAAAAAAATTTTGTGAATTTTTTTGGATATATTTTATTTTTTTCCTCGAAAACTACGAATAACTACAATGAAAAAATAACATTCCTGGAATCAGCGTAAGAAAATTGTTCTTTAACAACGCAAAAACATATTATTTGTCTGAGGTTTTTGAGGGCTATTTTTTATTTTTTTTCTCACCAAAAAGTACGATAGAGCTGAACAAGAAAACAATTAAAAACCTTCAGTTATCAATTTCTAAAAAATGGAAATAAATAATTTTTTTGATTTTTTTTGGATATTGTATTTTTTAAGTTAAGCTACGATAGCTACAAGAAAGCTAATAACAATTCGTGGAATCAGCGTAAGAAATTGTTCTAAAATGGCAAAAAATTTTTGTTTTTTTGGGAGGGTATTATTTTTTTTTTATCAAACTTACGATAGCTACAGCACGATAATACCAGAATGATGATATCAGAGAAAGGAGAAAAGTGTTCTATAAAAAAATGTCATAAAAAAAATTTTTTTTTATAAAATATTTTTTGGGATATTCTTGTATTTTTTTTCTCGAAAACTACGATAGTACAAGAAAACTAATAACAATAAGTAGAATTGGAATCGCGTGAAGAAAAGTTGTTCCTAAAAATGTGCAAAAAATTTTTTGATTTTTTGGGTTATTTTATTTAATTTTTTTCTTCTGATAACTGACATAGGCTACAAAGAAAACTAATAACATTCGAGTGGAATCAGACGATAAAGATAATAGAATAATCTGAAATAGTGTAAAATATGTTTTTTTGGAAGTTTTTATTTGGTATATTTAAATTTAATTTTGCTGGAGAAACTAACACGATACGGTAACAATGAAACTTATTGTTTTTACACCCATTATTTTAAAACACCAAGTTTCTTTACGCTTGATTCCAAAAAGGTTTATTATTTTTTTGTAGCTATCGTAGTTTTCGAGAAAGAAAAATAAATACCAAAAAATTAATAAAAATTTTTTTTCCCTTTTTAGAAAAATGAACCACCCTTAATAAGAGGGTTTTAGTTTTTCTTGTGCTTATCGTAGTTTTCGGTTTTTTGCACTTAGACCTTTCGACTTATATCTCTGGCCCGTTCCGTTCGTTTGTTTGTTGAAACTAATATACCAAGTAAGGTTCTGCCCTACGAGAGGGAAATCGCAAATAGCGGGGTGAACCGAGCTGTTCAAATGCCAACTTTTTAGTGTAACTATAACTCACGAGCTTCAACTATCGATATTAGTGACGTTTCAACGGGCAAACTAATATGTACAAAGGCCCTATAGGATGTGTAAAATTTCTTTATAGTATATTATTTAATAATATTAAATCTATATATATACTATAATATTATATATATAAAAATATAATAAAGTACTCCTAGATAATACTATACTAATATATATATAATAACGAGTTATAATATAATAATATAATAAAGTATTATCTATAAATATAAATAAGTAATAATATATAATTTATAATATAATATATATATATAATATATATATATTTACACTTAGCTTTACATTTAAGTTTATTGATCATTTATTAATTTTTTTTTAAATTTAGTCACCCTTCAATTCAGTTTTTCTATGTTAATTAATTTTAGAGTAACTAAACTCATTAGTTTGTCGGAAAAATAATAAATAAACTACCGATAATCGCTTCTGTTGCTGCAAGAAAACTAATAACATTCGTGGAATCAGCGTAAGAAAAATTGTCTAAAAATGGAAAAAAATTTTTTATTTTTGGGCTAATTTTATTTTTGTTTTCTCGAAAAACTACGATAGCTACAAAGAAAACTAATAACATATTCGTGGAATCAGCGTAAGAGAATTGTTACTAAAAAATGGCAAAAAATTTTTTTTGAATATTTTTGTGAATTTTAGTTATTATTTTTTCCTCAAAACATACGAGATATGCTACAAAAAACTAATAACCAGTTCGTTGAATTCACGTTAATAAATTGTTCTAAAAAATGGTAAGACAACAAAATTTTTAAATTTTGTTGGATCTTCATCTGTAATCACTCGAAAACTACGCATAGCTACAAGAAACTAATAAATGGACTGCGTTGGAATCGAGCGTAAGAAAATTTGTTCTGAATTAAAAGAATGGCAAAATCTTTTTTTTGTGAGTTTTTGGAGGGTTATTTTATTGTTTTTTCCTCGAACAACTAGCGGAGTAAGCTACAGAAACACTATAACCATTTCGTGAATCAAGCGTAGAATTTGTTCTGAAAATATGAAAAATTGTTTTTGGTTTTGTTTTTTTGGTTATTTATTTTTATTTTAATCTTCAGTCTGGTGATCTTTAAGCAGCTATTTTAATCTATCCTTCCTGATTTTGAGAAAAAATTATCCACTTAACCTGGATTCCAAAAAAGGTTATTATTATTATTATGGACTAGACTTATCGTTAGTTTATCGAGAAAAAAAAATCAAACGCAAAACCAAAAAAAAAATCAGAAAAATTTGTTTTTTCCATTTTTAGAACACTATATCCATTACGTGATTCCAACACGAATATCATGAGTTTCTTGTTGCTATCCGATGAGTTTCGAGTTATTTTAGCAACTTAGACCTCGCTTATACTCTCTGACCGTATCGTTCGTAATGATCTGATTTGTTGAATACTAATATAGTTAAGTTGTCGCCAATTAAACGGCAAACGCAAAAAGCGGCTGAACGCTTTGGCAAATGGCCACTTTTTAAGTGTATATAACTTCGCTGTCAAACTCTGAGTATGTGTTTCCTGATGACGTATCAATCGATGTTCAGAGCATTAATTTCCGATGAAACATGGTGTACAGTTATGACTCTGAAACAAAGAAATATCTTCCCAGTCCGAGAATTTTCTGTTCATTTTTTTTTTCTGCACATTTTAGCACTTAGACCTTAGACTTATATTAGTTCCCGAATGGGCGTCACTATATGACGTCATAGTGGTTTATAACGATAGGTATCTCGAAAACTACAAGCTACAAGAAAAACTAATACACAGTTCGTGGAAATCAGTCGAGATAAGAAAATTGTTCCTAAAAACGGCAAATAAAAAAAATTTTGAACTTTTTGGGGCTATTTATTTTTTTCTCCAAAAACTACGATGAGGTACCAATAAAACTAATAGACATTACGTTGGAATCAACGTATAGATAAAATTGTTGACAAAAATAACATTCAAAATAAAATATTTTGGAATTTTTATTGGAGAATATTTTAAATTTTTTCCTGCAGAAAACTACGATAAGCTACATAAGAAAACTAAATTAACATCATTCGTGGAATCATAGCGTACAGAAAATTTGCTCTCTGAAAAGGCGAAAAAATATTTTTATGGTTTTCAGTGGTTATTTTTTATTTTTTTCATCACAATAACTACGATATGGTGTAACAGAGATAGACTAATTTGAACATTTGTGAGAATCAAGCGTCAAGATAATATTGTTCGGAAAATGGCAAAAAAATTTTTTGATTTTTTGGGGTAATTTTATTTTTTTTTCTCGAAAACTACGATAGCTACAAGAAAACTAATAACATTTCGTGGAATCAGCGTAGAAAATTGTTCTAAAATGGCAGAAAATTTTTTTGGTTTTATTTGGTTGCTATTTTTATTTTTGTTTCTTAAAATTGCTGTCAAATTAAAAATAATGAAAACAGTAATAACATTCGTGGGAATTCAGCGTAAGAAGATTGTTATCTATTTTATAATGTTAAAAATGGCAAAAAATTTTATTTGATTTTTTTGGGATGCTATTTATTTTTGTCTCCATAAAATAGATAAGTCTACAAAGAAAACTAATAACATTCGTGAAATATCAGCGTAACAAAATTGTTCTAAAAATGAAAAATAAAAAATTTTTATTTTTTTTTGTGATTATTTTATTTTTTTTCTCGAAAACTACGATAGCTACAGAAAACTAATAACATTCGTGGAATCGGCGTAAAATAATTTTTTGAAAATGGCAAAAAAATTTTTTTGATTTTTTGGGCTATTTTATTTTTTTTCTCGGAAAAACTACCGATAGGTACAAGGCAACTATTTTTTTCCATTTTTTTCAAACAAATTTCTTACGCTGATTCAAAAAAGGATATTATTTTTTTTGTAGCTATCGTAGTATTCGAGAAAAAAAAATAAATAACAAAATAAAAAAAAAATTTTATTCCAAATTATTAGAAACAAATATTCTACGCTGTAATTTCCCGAATGTTGATTAGTTCTAATGTTAGCTAGCGTATTTCTCTGTAAGTTTATAGCACTTATACTTCGAGACTATAATAAGTTAGTTATTTAGTTATCGTTTGTCGTTGCGATCGTCTCGTGCGCTCGTATTGTCATTTTGAAACTAAATAAACGAGTCGAGCTCTAAAAGGAGCCAATATTCCACCGAAAAGTAATTTCGACACGTAATAATATTGTTTTTATGGAAAATATGTCTCTCTGTGATATTTATTGATTTTCAACCCACTTGGACATCTATGACTTATAATCAATATCCGATTATAGAGAACGATGCACTATATAATTATGGGGTTGAAGTAGAATAGTCATCTACCTTAAAATAGAGTGTTTCGCGCGATCAAGTTAGAATATATCTTTTTTTCGGCTATCCCTTCGAACGTCACTATAGTATAGTGGCGCCTTACGGGAATCGCAAAAGCGTTCAAATGCTTTCAAATACCATTTTCTTAAGCTCAGACTATCGTTAAACCGATTATGACGTACATACGTGACGCCTGTTTCGGTGAACTAACTACATAAAAGGCGCAAGGTCTAGTGTGAGAGTGTAAAAATCTAAAAAATCAACAAAGAGAAATATTTTCTCCCCTGATTTATATTTTAATCTGTTCAATTTTTTTTTTTACGGATTTGCATGCTTAGACCGTCGATCTGTTATTAGTCCCCGATGAGATTAGCGTCAATATAATGACCGTCAAGTGGGTTGAACGATAGGTATCTCGAAAACTAAACTTACGATACTTACAAGAAAACTAATAACATTCGTGGAATCAGCGGAAGATAGTTGTTAAAATAATTGGAAAAAAAAAATTTTTGATTTTTTCTTAATATTTATATTTTTTCTCGAACTACGAATAGCTACAAGAATACTAATAACATTCGTGGAATCAGCGTAAGAAAATTTGTTCTGAAAATGGCAAATAATATTTTTGATTTTTTGAGCATATTTTAATATTTTTCTCAAAAAACTACGATAGCTACAATGAAAAACTAATAACATTCGTTGAATCAGCCGTAAGAAAAATGTTCTAAAAAAAAAAAATGAGCATATAATAAGCTATATCTGATTCTTATTGGGATATTTTATTTTTTTCTCGAAAACTACGAATATATATAAGAAAACTAATAACAGTCGTGGAATCAGCGTAAGAAAATTGTTCCAAAAATGAAAAAAAAAAAATTTTGAAATTTTTTGGGGCTATTTTTTTTTTTTCTCCCAAAACTACATAGGTTCAAGAAAACAAATAACATTCGTGGAATCAGCGTAAGAAAATTGTTCTAAAATGGCAAAAAATTATTTTTGATTTTTGGGTCTTTTTTATTTTTTTCTCGAAAACTACGATAGCGACAAGAAAACTAATAACATTCGTGAATCAGCGTAAGAAAAATTGTTCTATAAAATGGAAAAATTTTTTTTTTGATTTTTTGGGGCTATTTTATTTTTTTTCTCAAAACTACATAGGTACAAGAAAAACCTGTAATTAACATTGCGTGAACAACGAAGAAAATTGTTCAAAAAAATTGGAAAAAAAAATTTTGAATTTTTTTTTGGATATTTTATTTTTTTTCTCGAAAAACCAACAAAATTCAAAAAAACTAATAACATTCGTGGTATCAGCGTAAGAAAATTGTTCTGAAAATGGCAAAAAAAAATTTTTGGTTTTTTGGGGCTATTTATTTTTTTTCTCAAAAACATAGCTACACTAGAAACTAATAACATTCGTGAATCAGCGTACAAAATTCGTTCTAAAAATGGAAAAAAAAATTTTTGATTTTTTTTTGAATATTTTATTTTTTTTCTGCGAAACTACTATAGCTACAAGAAAACTAATAACATCCGTGGAATCAGCGAAAGAAAATTGTTCTAAAAATGGCAAAACAATTTATTTTTGATTTTTGGGGTATTTTATTTTTTTGTTTCTCACAAAAACAGAAAGAGAAAATGAGAGAAAAACTAAATAAAATTCTGAGAAAAGTAAGAAAATTTTTCTTATTTAGAAAACTATATCAAACTAGATTGTTTCTTAATTCTTTTTGGGATATTTTATTTTTTTTTTCTACACGAAAAGCATACGATACGCTACAAGAAAAAAGACTAATCTAAAAGTCGTGAAGATTAGCGTAGAGAAAAATCTGTTATCTTATAAAAATGGCAAGAGACAATTTTTTTTACTTGATATTTTTGGTTATTTTATTTTTTTCTCTCGAAAACTACGATAGCTAAAGAAAACTAATAACAATCGTGGAATCAGCGTAAGAAAATTGTTGTAAAAAAATAATGAAAATTTGTTTTTTATGGATTTTTTTTTGGTCCTTTTATTTTTATTCTCCAAGAGGCTGATTTCCTTCATACTAATCTCACAGGAAATCTATATGAGTCATTCTCCTTTAAAACAAATTTCTTACGCTGATTCCAAAGAAGGTTATTATTTTTTTTGTAGCAATCGTAGTTTTCGAGAAAAAAAAAATAAACACCAAATATATAAGTCCAGACAAAAAATTTTTTTTCCATTTTAGAACAAATATCTTACGCTGAATTCCCAACGAATGGTTATAGTTTTCTCTGTGCTATCGTAAGTTTTCGTTTATTTAGCACTTAGACACTTCGACTTATATCAGTTATGTTTGTGTCGTTACTGTGTCTCGTCTGACCGTTCGTTCATATTTTTTGTTTGAACTAAATATAAGTCGAAGGTCTAAGTGCAAAAATTCCGAAAAAAATTCGACTTAAAAATTTTTTGGGAATTATTTTCTCTGTGATTTTTTTGATTTTCACACTTGACCTTTGACTAATACAGTTCCCGTTGCGACGGTCACTATAATGGGGTTGAAGTGATAGTTTATACTTAAAAGGTGTTGCGGCGATCAGTTAGATCGTTTTTTCGATCCTTTCGAACCGTCAACTAATAGTATAGTGTGCTTACGGGAAATCGCAAAAGCGGCTGCACGCTTTCAAAAATGCCCACTTTTTAAAATGTAATCTATCACTTCAACCCCATATAGTGACGTTTCAACGGAACGATATACAGTCAAGGTCAAGTGTGAAAATCTCTAAATCACAAAGAAATATTCCCTACGATAATTTCTGTTCATTTTTTTTTCGGAATTTGCCTTAGACCTTCGACTTATTTAGTTCCCGAATGGGCGTCACTATATGACGTCATAGTGGGTTTAAACGATAGGTATCTCGAAAACTGGATAGCTACAAGAAAACTAATAACATTCGTGGAATCAGCGTACGATAAATTGTATCTAAAGAATGAAAAAAAAAATTTTTTGAAATTTTTGGATATTTTATTTTTTTTCTCGCAAACTACGCATAGTATACAAGAAACTATTAACATTCGTGGTGAAATCAGCGTAAGAAAAGTGTCCTTATAAATCGCAAGAAAATTTTTTTGATTTTTTGATTGAAAAAAATTTTTATTTTTTTTTTTCTACAAAAAAACTACGATATGACAAGAAAACCAATAACATTCGTGGAATCAGCCTAAGATAATGTTCTAAAAATGGCAAAAAAAATATTTGTGGAAATTTTTGAGGCTAATACCATAATTGTTTATATTCATAGAAAACTAGATAAGCTACACTAAGACAAATCGTGTGGAATGAAAGCTCGCATGAGAAAAGTTTCAAAAAAATGGCAAAAAATTTTTTTTGATTTTTTGGGCTATTTTATTTTTTTTCTCAAAAACTAACTCTAAAGACAGGTACTAGAAAACTAATAACAATTCGTGGAATCAACGTAAGAAAATTGTTAAAAGAAAATGGAAAAAAAATTTTTTTGAATTATTGTTTATTTGAATTTTTTAATGTTTGTTGTTTCTCGAAAGACTACGAAATAGCTAACAAGAAAATACTAATACATCGTGAATCAGCGTAATGAAGTAAAATATGTATGCTGAAAAAAATGGCAAAAATTTTTCTTTTTGTTTTTAATGAGCAGGAAATTGCTTTCTCAAAAAAGTACCCGTCCTAGAAGAAAAACTAAGTAACATTACGTAGTATTTTTGGTAATCAGCGTATGAATAATAGTTCTAAAAATGAAAAAAAAAAAAATTTGATTTTTTTTGGGATATTTTAATTTTTTTTGCTCTCGATATAATACTGAGAAAACTACGATATGTACAGGAAAACTAATAACATTCGTGGAATCAGCGTAAGAAAATTGTTCTAAAAAGGGCCAAAAAACATTTTTTTGAATTTTTTGGGGTATTTTTATTTTTTTTCGTCAAAAACTACGATAGCTACAAGAAAACTAATACATTCGGGAATCAGCGTAAGAAAATTGTTCTAAAAATGTAGAATAAAAAAATTTTTAATTTTTTTGGGATATTTTATTTTTTTCTCGAAACTACGATAGCTACAAGAAAGCTAATAACATTCGTGGAATCAAGCCGAAGAAATTATCAGCAGAGATGGCAAAACTTTTTTATTTGAAATTTTGTTAAAGCTTATTAATTATTTTTTTCTCTGAAAATTTTTTAAACATCAGATTAAAGAGAGAACTGATAAAACATCAATTTTGCTTTTTATGGTATATGTTTTGGTTCTGGAAAATATGAAAAATCTTGTTTCTTGGATTTTTTTGGTTATTAATTTATTGGTTAATTGATATTACAAGGAAAGCCTAATGGGTTTTTCCATTTTTAAAACAAGTTTTCCTACGCTGATCCCAAAAATAGGTTTATTATTTAATTTTTGTGTCTTATCATTCTCGTTTTCCTAGAAAAGAATATTAATAACTCAAGAGAAACATACAAAAAAATTTTTTAAGCCTTTTAGAACAAATATCTTACGCTGATTCCCGAATGAGTTATAAGTTTTCTTCGTTAGTAATCGTAAGTTTCGAGTTTTTTTTGCACTTAGACTTCCCCGGACTGTATTAGTCTATCTGAGACCCGCTCGTTCGTTTGTTTGTTGAACTAATATATAGGTCGCCCTTAACGGGAACGGAAAAAAAAGAGCGCACTTGATACGCTTTCTAAAAATGCCCAACTTTTTAGTGATATTATCAAACTCGCTTTCAACCGTCATAGTGCGTTTCAGCGGGAACTAATATGTTCAAAGGTTCAAGTTTGAAAAATTTTATATAATATATATATATATGATATATATATATATATATATATATATATATATATTTATCAATATATTGTGACAAGTATAATCAGCTGACTTATTATTTTAATTATAAATAAATATTGATATATATATATTAATATACCATAAATAATATATATTAATATAGATATATAAGGTAATAATTATAAGTATTTAACATTTGAATTTTGAAATGTTGCATTGAAAGCAATTAATCGCTAGTCATTTTATATTAAGTTTATTTTTTTAGAAGAGTGAATTTAGGTTAATCTTTCTAGAGACACTAATCTTTTTTAAAGTAGGTAACTAAACTAAATGAGTTGTTTTTTTTTGTTAAAAAAAAATATAAATAAATTAACTGATTAATTAAATATACTGATCTAAGAAAGCTACAAGAAAACTAAAACATTCGAGTTAGGAGATCCAACGCGGTAAGAAAATTGTTAGCTAAAAATCGGCAAAAAATTTTTTTTCTTGATTATTTTGGGGCTATTTTATTTTTTTTCTCCACTCCATCCAAATTGAATAACCAAAAGAGAGACAATAAACATCGATGGAATCAGCGTAAGATAAATTGTTCTAAAAATGGCAAATAATTTTTTTTTAATATATTCTGTGCTATTTTATTCTTTTTTCTTCCGAAAACTACGATAGTACAAGAAACTAATTAACATTCGTTAGGAATCACGTAAGAAAATTGTTTCTAAAAATGGCAAAGAAAATATTTTTTTGATTTTTGGGGCATTATTTTTAATTTTTTATTTCTTCACGTAACTTTGAACTTTAGCTGAATCGAACACCAATATCGTGAAAATCAGCGTAAGAATATTGTTTCTAAAAAAATGGCAAAAATTTTTTTTGATTTTTGGGGCTATTTTTTATTTTTTTTCTCAAGAAAGACTTACGAATAGCTACCAAGAAAACAAAATAACATTCGGGGAATCAAGAGTAAGAAAATTATTCTAAAACATGGCACCAAGAAATTTTTTTTGATTTTTTGGGGCTATTTTATTTTTTTTTCTCAAAAACTACGATAGCTACAAGAAAACTATTAAAATATTCGTGGAATCAGCGTAAGAAAATTGTCTAAAAATGAAAAAAAAATTTTTTGAATTTTTGGGGGTATTTTATTTTTTTTTCTCAAAACTACGATAGCCAAGAAAACTATAACATTCGTGGAATCAGCGGAAGATAATATTTTTAAAATAGCAAAAAAATTTTTTTGATTTTTTTGGGCTTTTTTATTTTTTTCTCAAAAACTACGATAGCTAACAAGTAAACTAATAACCACCGTGGAATCAGCGTAAGATATTTGTTCTGAAAATATGAAAATTTGTTTTTGAATTTTTTTTGGTTATTTAATTTTATTTTTTCTCGAAACACTTTACGAGTAGCAGATGTTTTTTTCCATTTTTAAAAGAGGCATTTTTACGCTGATTCCAAAAAGGTTATTATTTTTTTTGTAGCTATCGGAGTTTTTTGAGAAAAAAAATTAAATAATAAAAAAAATCAAAAATTTTTTTTCCATTTTTAGAACAAATATCTTAAGCTGATTCCCACGAATGTTGTTAGTTTTCTTGTAGCTATCGTAAGTTTTTTCGATTTTTTTGCACTTAGACCTTCGACTTATATTCAGTTCCCGTTGATAACGATCTACTATACTGGTTTGGACACGTGTGCGAGCGTGATGCGACGTAGGTATAGAGCGAAGCAGCTAACATGACTACGAGTCGATGAGCGTAGAGCGAGGATTTAGATCATGGGATCGTAGCGTAGGCCAGAAGATAGCGGTGGAGTTGAGCGTTGGTCGAGCGTGGGTTGAGCGTGGTTGAAGCGTGGGTGAAGCGTGGTTGAGCGTGGGTTGAGCTGTGGGTCGACGTGGGTTTGAGCGGGTTTACGTCGCTAATGGCTTAAGCGGTGGTTGAGTGTGGTTGAGCGGGGTTTAGCGGGGTCGAGCGTGGTTCGAAGCGTGGGTCGAGCGTGGTCGAGCGTGGGTCGAGTCGTGAGTGATGTTTCCGTTCGGAAGCAAATATTTAGTAAATTGTATTTTTGTGATTTGCGTTGTCGTCTACTGACCGTTTTTTCGTGTCGTTTGTTTATGATTGAACTAATTAAAGTCGAAGAGTCTTATAGTGCAAAACTTCTCGAAAAGTAATTTCGACTTACAAATTTTTTGGGAAAACTGTTTTTTCTCTGTGGATTTCGTTTAAGATTTTCAACACTTTAAAGAACCTTCTGATCGCTTATACAGTTCACCGTTGCGAACGTCACTAATTAGATGGGTTGAAAGTGATAGTTATACCTTTAAAAGGTGTTGCGCGACTCAATTTTAGTTCTCGTTTTACGATTCCTTTCGAACGTCACTATAGGTATAAGTGTCGCCTATAACGTGGGAATCGCAAAAGCGCGGGCTGAACGCTTTCAAAATGCCCATTTTTTAGTGTATCAACTGCTTCAATCCGATATATGATGTGACGTTTCAACGGGAACTGATATAAGTCAAAGGTCTAAGTGATAAGTCGAATCAAAAGAGAAGAGGAAAAATATTTCACACTCCTCCAAATTTTTCTGTTTTCATTTTTTTTCGGAATTTGACACTGACCTTCGACTTAATAATTAGTCCTAAGAAAATGGGTGTCACTTATGACGTCATAGTGGGTTTAACGATAGGTATCTCGAAAACTAGGATAGCTACAAAAAAACTAATTACATTCTTGGAATTTTACAAAGAAAATAATTCTAAAAAAATGAAAAAAAAATATTAGAAAATTTTTGGGATAATTTTTGTATTATTCTCGAAAACTTCGTTAGCTACAAGAAAACTAATAACATTCGGTGGAATCAGCGTAAGAAAATTGTTCTAAAAAGCAAAAAAAGAGAGATTGTCATTTATTTATTTTTTGGGGCTAATTATTTTTTTTCTCAACAAACCTACGGATTAGCTACAAAACAAATATAGAGCATAATCAACGTAAGATAATTGATTTCTAATAAATGGCAAAATCATATTTTTGATATTTTTTAATTTATTTTTATTTTTTTTCTCGAAACTACGCATACGCTGACAAGAAAACTAATAAAATCCTGGAACTGACCGATAAGAAAATATTGGTTCTAAATAAATGCAAAAAATTTTTTTGATTTTTTTGGGGGGTGATTTTATTTTTTTCTCATAAAACTCTACGATAGGTACAGGAGAAATCTATATAACATTCCGTGGAAATCTAAACGTAAAGAATAATTGTATAAAAAAAATGAAAAAAAAATTTTTTGAAATTTAGTTTGGATATTTTATTTTTTTTTCTCAGAAAACACTACGATATCTACAAGAAAACTAATAACCATTTCGTATGGAATTAGCGTAAGAAAAATTGTTTCTGAACATGGCAAAAGAAGTTTTCGTTTGGTTTATTTGGGGACTTAATTTTTATTTTTTTTTTCAAAAAGTACGAATAGCTAACAAAGAAAAAGCTAATCTAACATTCCAGTTGAGAATCAGCGTATGAAAATTGTTCTAAAAAATGGAAAAAAATAATTTCCTGATTTTTCAAAAATTGGTAATATATTTTTATTTTTTTTCATCGAAAGAACCACGATTAGTAGCAAAAGAACAAACTAATTATACATTCGTAAAATTCAGAGTAAGAAAAATTGTTTCTAAAAAATGGCAAAAAAATTTTATATTGTTTTGAGGGGCATTATCTATTTTTTTCTAAAAACTAAAGAATAGCCTACACAAAGGAAACAAACTAATAACATTCCGTGGAATCAGCTGCTAAGAAAAATTGATTATCTATAAAAGATGGAAAACATAATAATTTTATAAATTTTTATGGGATATGTTTATTTGGTTTTCTCGTCGAAACTAACGATATGATACAGCAGAAAACTAATAACATCGTTGGAATCATGTAGAAAATTGTTCTGAAAATTGGCAAACAATTTTTTTTTTGTGATTTTTTGGGCGGTGTAATATTTTATTTTTTCATCGAACCCTACAATAAGCTACAAAGAATAACCTAAATAACTATTCGTTCTGGAATCAGCCGTTAAAGATATGTTGTTCTGAAATATAGAAATTGTCGTCTGGATTTTTTTTTGGTTATTATTTTATTTCTCGAAAACTACGATATAGGAACAAGGAAACTATTGTTTTTCTATTTTTAAAAGAATTCTTTACGCTGATTCCAAAAAGGTTAATTATTTTTTTGTAGCTATCGTAGTTTTCTGAAGAAAAAAAAATAAATAACCAAAAAAAATCAAAAAAATTTTTTTTCCCCTTTTTAGAACAAATAATATTTAACGCTGATTCCACGAATGTTTTTAGTTTTCTTGTTAGCTATGTGTTTTCCGAGTTTTTTGCACTTAGACTTCACTTAATATACTGACGTTCGTTCGTGTTGTTTGTTCGAACTATATATATGTCGTCGCCCTACGGAAATTCGCAAAAGCGGCTGAGCCTTTCAAATGCACTTTTTAGTGTATAACTCGCTTCAAACTCGATATAGTGACGTTTCAAACGGAACTATAGGTCAAAGGCCTAAGTGTGAAAATCTTATATATAATAATATATTCAATATAATATATAAAATAATATTATATTAGAATAATTATATAAGTATATATAATATATATATATATATATTTATATATTGAAATTATATTATAATATTATAAATATAATATAATATATATATATTTAACATGTATAAAACATATTAAAATAACTTATTATTTTTTGTCTCATTTTAATTTAAATTTTTTTTAATTTAGTCACCGTGAAATTCAGATTTTATTTGAACTTTTGCATTTGATATATTAATTGATTTTTTTAAAAAAAAGAATTTAAATTAAGCTCTTTAGTATCAGAAGAAAAGTTAAACACCAAAGAAAACTAAATAAACATTCACGGCTTGTTAGATATATTTTCGGCTCTATCAAAAGGAAAAAAAAATTCTCCATCTCCACACAAGTGTTTTTCTTTTTCCGGCTCTGACTACACCTAGACCTACACAAAAACTAATACAATCCCGTTGAAATCAGCGGTAAGAAAATTGTCTAAAAATGGCAAAAATTTTTTTTGATTTTTTTGGGGGTATTTTATTTTTTATGTGAAAAGGTACAACAGCATTACAAGAATTGCATCCATTCCGTAGAATCACCATGGTTAATTGTTCTAAAAATGTAAAAAAATTTTTTTGAATTTTTTTGGGATAATTTTATTTTTTTCTCGAGAAGTACGATAGCTGCAAGAAAAATAACAACAGTCGTGGAATCAGCGTTAGAAGTTGTTCGAAACATGGCAAAAAATTTTATGGATTTTTTGGGGTTATGTTTATTTTTTTTTCTCGAAAACCTACGATAGCTACAAGAAAACTAATAAACATTCGTGAATCAGCGTAAGAAAATTGTTTCTGAAAATATGAAAAATTTGTTTTTGGATATTTTTTTGGTTATTTATTTTATTTTTTCTCGAAAACTACGATAGGCCTACAGGGAAATCTTGTTCTCCATTTTATAAAGACAATATTTCTAGCGCTGATCTCCAAAAAGGTTATTATATTTTTATTGTAAGCTATAAAGTAGTTTCGAGAAAAAAAAAAAACGAGAGAAAAAAAAATCAAAACACATAAATATTTTTATTTCCATTTTTAGATACAAATATCTTACGCTGATTCACGAATGTTTTATAGTTTTTTCTTGTGGCTTCGTATTTTCGAAGTTTTTTTGCACTTCTAGAGCCTTGCACTTATATCTCTGACCGTTCGTTCGTTTGTTTGTTGAACTAATATATAGTGTCGCCTTACGGAAATCGCAAAAGCGGCTGAACGTTTCAAATGCCACTTTTAGTGTATAAACTCGCTTCACCTCGATATAGTGACGTTTTATCAACGGGAACTGATATAAGACAAAGGTCTAAGTGTGAAAATCTAAAAATCAACAAAAGAAAAATATATTCCCACCAGAAAATTTATTCATGTTCAATTTTTTTTCTGAGAATTTCACTTAGAGATCCTTTCACGACTTATATTAGTCCCGAATGGGCGTCACTATATGAACGTCATCGTTGGGTTTAACGAGATCGGTAAATGCATCGAAAACTATCGCATAGCTACGAAGAAAACTAATAAATCAACGTGAATCATCGGTATAAGAAAATTGTTCTAATCAAAAGAAGAATGGCATAAAAAAAAATCTCTTGATTTTTTTGGGGCTATTTTATTTTTTTTCTCAAACTACGATAGGTACAAGATAACTAAAAATAACATTCGGGGAATCAACGTAAGAAAATTGTTCAAAAAAGACATGGAAAAAAAAATATGTTTCTTGAGAAAATATTGGAATATAATTTATATTTATTTTCTCGACAAAAACTACAATATAGCTACAAAGAAAACTATAGACATTACGTTGAAAAATAATATGAAATCTGAAATGGCAAAAAAATTTTTTTTGGTTTTTTTGGCTATTTTTATATTTTTTTTCTCAAAAACTACGACTAGGTTACAAAGAAAACTGAATGAAGATTCGGCGGAATCAACGGTAATAGATTATAGTTTGGGGGGGTTGATAGATCTTGGTACCTGCAAGTATTTTTTAATTCGTTTAAAAATAGAAAATTATAGTTCAAAAAAATGGAAAAAAAATTTTTTGATATTTTTGGAATTTTCTAATTTTTTTTCTCGGGAAAACTACGTATAGCTTACAAGAAAAACTTAATTAAATTCGTGGAATCAGCGTAAGAAAATGGTTCTGAAAAAAAAAAAAAAATTTTCGGTTTTTTGTTGCTATAAGTTTGATTATTTATATTATTCTCACTAAAACTACATAGCTACAAAGATACTAAATAACATTCGGTAGAATCAGCGATAAGAAAATCTTGTTCCTATAAATAATTGTGTCAAAAATATGTTTTTAGATTGTGTTTTGGGGCTATTTTATGTTTATTTCTATACCTCAAATACTACGATAGCATACAACAGAAGATACTAATAACTTCGTGTGAATCAAGCGAGAGTACAAAATTGTAGTATAAATATGAAAAAAAAAATTTGTGTTATTTTTGTTGTTTTAGATATTTTAATTGTTTGTCTCCGAAAACTACGATGGCTATCAAGAAAACTCAAATAACATTCATGTAAATCACGAAAGTATAATTGTTCGGGGGAAAATGGCAAAATAAATTTTTTTGATTTTTTGGGGGTATTTTAGTCACAAATTTTATGATAGCTATATAGGAATCTATTTTTTTTACGTACACTTTTTAAAAAAAAATTTTCTTACGCTGATTTCCAAAACGTGTTTATAATTTAATGATATACACTATGCGCAGTTTCGCAGATAAAATAAATAACTAACCAAAATAAACAAAAAAATTTTTTTTTATTCATTTTATAGAACAAATTACTTACGCTGTAATATCCACGAAATGAGTTATATAGTATTTCCTATGTAGCTATCGTAGTTTCGAGTTTTTTGCACATATATCTTCTGAACTTATATGAGTATCTATTTTAAATCTTTGTTCGGTTAAAAATAAACAACTGACGATTCAGAATATCGTATTGTTTGTTTGTAATCTCCTAATATAAAACGAAGGTCTAAGTGCAAATTCCGAAAATACAATTTCGACCCATAAGGACATTTTTTGGGAAATATAACTAATAATTCTTCACTTGTTTTAGGGCTGATATTCGGCACACTTAGAAAACCTTTATAGACTTACTATTAATTTCAATTTTTATAACGTCACTAGATGGGGTTGAAGTGATAGTTTTATACCTTAAAAGGTCGCTTGCGCGATCTCATAGTTAGAATGCGTTTTCGTTTCTTGAAATGTCACTATAGTATGATGTTGTCGCCTTATCATTTTGGAATCTTGCAAAACAGCTCCATGATTTCAAATAACCATTTTCTTAAGCTTAAAGTATCTTCACACCGATTATGACGTCATATAGTGACGCCTGTTCGGGAACTAATATAAGGCGAAGGTTCTAAGTGTAAAATCTAAAAAAATTCACATAAGATAAATATTTCCCTGCGATAATTTATCTGATCAAATTTTTCGGAATTTTTGCACTTATTTTCTACATATTATTAGTACCCCGATAGCGATCAATAAGTCGACTGCATATATGTGGGTTGAACACGGATAGTATTACTCGGTAAATAACTGGAGTGAGACACAAGGAAACTAATAGCATCCGTGGAATCAGCGTAAGTTAAATCTGAGGGGAAACAAAACTTTTTGATTTTTTTTTATATATTTTATAGATTGCTAATAGCTCGAAAAATGGATAGTTAGAGAGTAAAAATTCTAACAGAAACTTTATAAGATGAGGAAATTATGTTATCACTACAAAGTGGCAAAAAAATATCCTACTGTTAAGAAATTAATACTTTAGTAGTGTTATCGAAAAATGGGATAGATACTAGAAATCTGATAACACTCGTGGAATCAGCGTAACAAAATATGTTCAAAAATGAAAAAAAAAAATTTTTAAAATTATTGGGTTATTCTAGGCTTTATGTCTCAAAAACTACAAACAGCTACAGAAAAAAAATAACATCGTGGAATCAGCGTAAATGATAATATTGTTACTGAAAATGAAACAAATTATTTTTGATTTTTTGGTCTATTTTTATTTTTTTCGTCGAAAACAATACGATAGCTACAAGAAAATGTAATTACGAATGCACAGGAATCAGCGTAAGAAAATTGTTCTTAAAAATTGGCAAAAAATAATATTTTTTTAGATTTTTTGGGGCTAATTTTATTTTTTTTCTACAAAACATACGATAGGTTACCAGAGAAAACTAATAACCACATTCGTAGATCAACGTAAGAAAATTGTTCAAAAAATGGAAAAAAAAAATTTTGAATTCTTTTTTTGGTATTTTTATTTTTTCTCGAAAACTACGAACGATAGCTACAAGAAACTAATAACACTTCGTATGATCAGCGATAAAAAATTTCTGAACATGCAAAAAACAAATTTTTTTGTTCTTTTTTGGGGCTATTTAATTTTTTTTTCTCAAAAAAGTACATAGCTAACAGAAACCTTCATAACATTCGAGTGGATCAGGGTATGAAAATTGTTCTATAAAAGTGGAAAAAATAAAATTTTTTGATTTTTTGTTTTTTGATATTTTATTTTTTTCGTCGAAAACATACGAGAGACCTATACAATCAGAAAACTAATAAGACAGTCGTGCCGGAATCAGCGTAAGTAAAATTGTTCTAATAAAAGGTCAAAAAAAATTTTTTGATTTTGGGGGTATTTTATTTTTGTTTCTCAAATAAGTTACGAGAATGCAAAATAATAACATTTCGTCGTAAATCAGCGTAAGAAAAATTGTTCTAAAAATGTAAAAAAAATTTTTTTCACTTTTTTTGGGATATTTTATTTTTTTTTCTCGAAAACTACGAATATATATATATAAACTAATAACATTCGTGAATCAGCGTAAGAAAATTTGTTCTAAAATGGCAAAAAATTTTTTTTTATTTTTTGGGGTTATTTTTTATTCTTTGTTTCTCGAAACTACGATAGCTACAGAAAACGTCTTTCCTATCCTTCTATTAAATCAAGAAAGAAAAATTGCTTCTTAAAATGAAGAAAATGTTTTGGATTTTTTTGGTTATATTTTATTTTGATTGTTTCTCGAATAGACTATCATTCAATGTCATTGTTTCATTTTCCAATTTATAAAACAAATTTCGTGTCACGATTTCAAAAAGTTAATTATTTTTTTTGTAGCTATCCGTAGTTTTCGAGAAAAAATAATAAAACAACAACAAAAAAAACATCAAAAACTTTTTTTTTTTTTGAACAATTTTCTTACGCTGATTCACGAATGTTATTAGTATTCTTGTGCTATCGTAGCTTTTCGAGCTTTGTAGCACTCACTTTAGACTTCGAACTTAGTATCTCTGACCGTTCGTTTCGTTTTTGTTTTGTTGGAACTAATATATTAGTGTCGCCCATATCGGGAATCGCCAAAGCGGCTGAACGCCTTTCAAATGCACTTTATTAGTGTATAAACTCGCTTCAACTCGATATAGTGACGCTTCAACAGGAACTAATAAGGTCAAAGGTCTAAGTGTGAAATTCTCGTATATATATATATTCAATATATATATAATATATATATAATAATATATATATATATATATATATATTATATAATATATATATATATATAACGGTTATAGTCTATTAGCTGTACATCAATGTAACTAGAGAAACACAGAACCGACAGTAGGCAATAACATCATGTTAGCATATGCAATTCACAGTAAAATAATATGATCTGACACGCAAAAAAATAGGAACACAGACGTGTTAGTGGGGATAGTATTAGAACTAACAAAATAACCCACAGGACTAGAAGGTCTATGGACGACAGGAATCGGTTTCCCTCAGCTCTCTAGGGTGGACTACGGGGGAATAATCCCCTCCGGGGATGTGTGCTCGCGCGGAACCCACCCGCCTCACTGTTGGATCTTTGGGTGTACGAGCGCGGGGTGTCCTCGACCAATTTCAAGCCCTCCGGGATGCAAACAATCCCCCCCTTCACTGTCACCACCGATGTCGAGCCTCCGGCCCCCTAAAAAGGGTAAACTCCTTTTAGGGGGCTCGAGCTGAGAGTAATAATAATGATGGCAATGATAATAATATTATAAGATTGTGGGCTTTATTATATATGAATATTATATATTTTAATAAATATATATCTATTATATATTAAATTATATATATATAATAATATAATATAAAATATAATATGATATAATAATAAAAAGGTCAACTATATATAATATAGAAAAAAAAGATAACGATAATAATTTATTATTTATTAACAACTAATCATACATAATTATTGTACTTATACATCTAATATCTAAATTTGTATTTGATAGGCAAATTATAATGGTAAGATAATTTTTAAAAGCTTTATAAACCCATTTAATATGATCAAAACTTGAGAATGTAATATTATATTTATTGTTATTAATAATTACAATACTATATATAACATATAATATATTAATATTAATATAATATAAGTATTTAGTTTATTATATTGAGATATGTATATATATACTATATATATAAATATCTAATTTTAAGCACTTTTTAGTCTTTACCGTTATTCATCCTCGATCATTTATTAAATTTTTTTTTTTTAATTTAGTACAACCCTTCAATTCAGTTTTCTATGTTAATTAATTTTTAGCAAGCACACACTAAAAATGATTTTTTTTAAAACGCATTATATAACATAAAGTAACTACGATAAAACTACGATAGCTACTAGAAAACTAATACATTCGTGGAATTCAGCGTAGAAAATTGTTCTAAAAACATGGCAAAAAATTTTTTTTTATTTTTTTGGGGCTATTTTATATATTTTTTTTCTCGAAAACTACGATAGCTACAAGAAAACTAATAAGATTCGTGGAATACAATACAAAATTTATTCTAAAAATGCAAAAAAATTTTTTGATTTTTTGGGGGTATTTTTATTTATGGCCTAAAAAATTAAGATAGCTAAGGCTTAAGTTCGTATAATAATTGCGTGAAATCAGCCGTAAAAGCCGAAAAAAATGTTCCCATTAAAGTGTAAATAAAATTTTTTAATTTTTTTGGATATTTTATTTTTTTTCTCTGAAAATAAGGATAGCTACAAGAAAACTAATAACATTCGTGGAAGCAGCGTAAGAAAATGTTCCAAAATGGCAGAAAAATTTTTTTTGATTTTTTGGGTTTATTTTATCTTTTTCTTCGAAACTACGATAGCTACAGAAAACTAATAACATTCGTGGAATCAAGCGTAAGAAAATTGTTCTGAAATATGAAATTTGTTTTTGGATTTTTTTGGTTATTTATTTTAATTTTATCGAAAACTAAACTAATAGGCTACAGGGAAACATGTTTCTCATTTAAAACAATTTCTTAGCCGCTGATTCCAAAAGGTTATTATTTTTTTTTTGTAGCTATCGTAGTTTTCCGAGAAAAAAAAATAAGACAACCAAGAAAAATCACACAAAAAATTTTTTTTCCATTTTAGAACAAATATCTTACGCCGATTCCACGAATTTTATTAGTTTTCTTGTGGCTATCGTAGTTTTCCTGAGTTAATATTGCACTGTAGACCTTCGACGCATTGACTATTAGTAATGTTTTGTGTTTTCGTTTCGTTCTATCTGACCGTTCGTTCGTTTGTTTGTTTGAAGCTAATATACAGTCAGGGTATAGTGCAGAATTCGAAAAATATATTGTCGAACTTAAATTTTTTGGGAATTATTTTCTCTGTGATTTTTAAGATTTTCACACTTAGAACTTTGACTTATATCAGTTCCCGTTGCGACGTCACTATATGGGTTGAAGGTGCATAGTTGAATCTTAAAAGGTTGCGCGATCTACGTTAGATCGTTTTTCGAACTGCTTTCGATAACGTCACTAATAAAGTATAGAGGTCCGATACGAGGAATGAGCAAAAGCGAGTTTCTCATACGCTTTTCAGACATTTTATATGTATCAACTCGCTTCATCTACCCATAAAGTGAACAGTTTCCAACGGAACCACTGACTATAAAAAAGATCAAAAGAGTCATATTGTTGAAAATCTCATAATAATCAAAAAGAAAAATTTCCCCCGAAATTTTCTGTTCAAATTTTTTTCGGAATTTGCTCACTTAGGCCTTCGACTTATATTAGTCCCAAGAATGGGCCGAGTCACTATATGAACGTCATAAATAGTGGGAATTTAACGATAGGTATCTCGAGAAACTTAAGGCATTACGCACAAAGAAAAGCTATAACATACGTGGAATCAGCGAGTAAAGAAAGATTAGTATCCATACCTAAAAATGAAAAACAAAAAAATTGAAAAATTTTTGGGAAATATTTTTTTTTTCTCGACAACAACGAATACAATGACTTACAAACATAACAAATTATGGGTAATTATATATAGAAATTGTTTCTAAAAAGGGGCAAAAAAATTTTTTTTTATTGATTTTTTGGTGGCTATTTATTTTTTTCTAAATCAACCGGAGAGGCGTGTTTTAGTTTATTCTTATTTGTGGTATAAAAATTAGGCTTGAGTTTCTGGTAACATTTCCCGGAAGACCCCCGTCTTACACAAACATTCAATGATGTTTTCTTCCATCGCAGAGGTTACCAAGGAAATTACTAAATTCTCCGAGATCCAAGAGAGAAAAGAACCACGATCGCAGAACAGTATTAACCACAAGACGAGACGAAATAACTAATAACTTCGTCGTGAAATCAGCGTAAGACTATTTGTCTCTATAAAAGGGAAAAAAAAATTTTATTTGAGTGAATTTTTTTTGTTATTGTACTTTTTTTTTTGTCGAAAACAATGAAAAACTACAAAAAAAATATATAAATTCTTTATCTGGAAATCAGCAGAGACATTAGTTATTCTAAAAATGGAAAAGAACAATAGTTCTCTTGTACCTAATCGTAGTTGTTCGAAGAAAATAAAATTAACAACGCAAAAAATCCCAAAAACAATTCTTATATTTCAGAACAACTAATCTTACGCTGATTTCACGAGTGTTATTAGTTTCTTGTAGCTATCCGGAGTTTTCGAAAAAAAAAATAAAATAGCCCCAAAATCAAAAAAAATTTTTTGCAATTTTTGAAAGCAATTTTTCTTACGCTGATTCCACCATTATTTTTTTTTTATACGAATTTTAAAATTCACAAGGTAACGTTCCTTTTTAGTGCGATTTTATTATGCGTTTTTGCACAAATTTGTTCTTGTTCCCTTTACTTACAAAGAATATAGTATATAGATTAAAATTATTATTATTATTATATATATATTATTATATCATTAATATATTATTATTATTATTATTATTATTATATTATTATTAATAATATTATTAATTATTATCATTATTATTATTATTATTATTATCATAATATATATATTATTATTATTATATTATTATTATTACTAATTATTATTTATTATAAGTATTATATATATTAATTAATTTATTATTAATTATTAATTATTGTTATTATATATATTATTTATATTATTATTATATTTATTATTATATTATATTATTATTATTATTATTATTATTTTATTATTATATATTATTATTATTATTATATTATTATTATATTATATTAACATTATTATTATATTATTATTATTATAATTATTATTATTATTTTATTATTATTATTATTTTATATTATTATATTATTATATATTATTATTATTATTATTATTTTATTGTTATTATAACTCATTTGTTTTTTTTTATCTTTTGCATATAAAAGGGAGTCAAATTGTTATATATTTTATCATTAGGAAGCGTGGCTTCGCCGCGAATGTGCGTATACACCCTGAAGATCAGTGTCTGATAATTTATTTTATTTTATTTCATTATTCCTAATTATTATTTATTTTGAAGAAAATACTACTTTCTGACCTTAGTACTTTTTTCACAGCCGAATTCGACGACGAAAAACTCGAAACGAAAATGACTGTAAAAAATCTGCAAGATCTATCAATGAACGTCATTTTTGAAACGTCATCCTTTCAAGATTTTTACGACGTTTCTGATTCAAAAATATTCGGGGTGATCTGTGATATAATTACGAATCGTTTCATCGAAAAACATGGGTCGAAGGAATTAAATTTCAACCTGTTATTTCCGCTATTTGATTCGGACGACGAGGCCAAAACCTCGGCGATCATTCTAAGTTTTCTTAAGAATGCAAAGCAAAAATACCTACACGGCGACTGAATCAATAACACTGACATTGACCAAGTATATGGTCGCATCAGACAGTTCAGCCGATGGTGTTTCCGTAGCCGCTAAAACCGCTGAAGTTATTAGGACAATGAGTACGAAGTACAAAAGCTTAAAATCTTTGGCTATGTATTTAGATCAGTATGAAACCTTCATAAAATTGACGGATTCAATGAAGGAAAAACCACATCAACCTTTATTTGGTATCAAGAAACTAGAAATTGTTAATACGGGTACTAACCTTCTCACTGACGACGAATTTCTTGGATTAATGAAAAATATTTCGATCTTATTTCCAAACCTAATCACACTAAAATTATTATGCGTTTGTCGCAATGGGGTGATAAGAGAGGACCTGGTCGAAATTGCTAAAAACGGAGATCCTTCTCCTCTTTTAAGCAAATCAGGCCAACGCTTTGTTCAGCGAATCCAGACTTGGATTTCTTCAAAATTACAAAAAAATTGTCGAAATGATTTTCGAGTAAAATGCGAAACTCTATCCTTCGTTTAAAAATTAACTGACATTAATTGTGGGAACACAACAACATCGAGAAATTACGGTACAATCTCATCGTTGTTAACTTACAAAAAATTGAGTTCGTATAAACATCATATTTACATACTACCCACCTTATGCCGGTTGTGAAGAAGCGATCGTGTAAGAACTACTGGCTTGCAAAAACTGGGTTGAAGACATTAGAATCTGATCGCTTCCAGTTTTCATCAAGACGGAGATAGTAAATTATTTCACAATCTAATCGCGTTTCAAAATATGATACATACAATTTCACAAATGCTATATTGTTCTAGCCAAAAAATTAATTATTTAGTAGTAGGTAATTTCAACCGAAAACGCGAATGAATATTGAAATGGGAAATCAGTGAGGCTTTCATCGCCAGTCCAAAAACCCACGTTAAAAGTTCAATCGAGTGCGGAAAGGAATTAGCAAGAAAGAACGCAATAGGAAGATGAAAATTATAGAAATTGAAAACTACTAGATGTTGGACAACAGTTTTTTTGAGACTTCCTTTCTAAAGACATGAACGAAACGAAAATAAAATCCGATTCCGTGAACGAAAAGTAGTGGAGTGGAACGTTCAATACACTTTAAGAGCTTGACTTACCAATCGATTTTACAAACATGTCATTTGCACTGCGGTAAATTATGGCGAGCTGGAATGGAAAAGAAAATAATTGATTCTTGGGATACAAAATTTTTTAGAAACCGATTGCAAAGGAGTATTAGAAACGTCGATGGTTCCTTGGAATTGAATTTGCGAAACGTTTGTCAATTTAACGCAATGCTTCAAAAAAACGAATGTATGGATACCCTTTCTCCATTCCGATTCCCAAATGTTCGTATCTTGAGAATATCATACGAAAAAGAGAAAATTTTTGATTCAAAAACTAAATGTGGGACACTGAATAAAAAATTCGTCGAAGCCTTTCCGAATCTGACTGATTTGGAAATCAGAAAAAACGTAATATATTCAGGCTCGTATCTGCAAGAAAGTATTTATAACAGTGATATAATAGGAAGTTACGTAAATAAAACGGTTCTTAAAAATTTGGTAGAATTGAAGATCGATTTTTCTGATCTTTTATATTATATTTGTAGTGTCTCTCCAAATCTAGAAAAAGTCGTCATATTTTTCCATTGGGAACATATCGATCTTTGCGAAATTCATAAACTTTTGAATATCACTGGCTCTTTGAAAAGAGGAGTAGAGTTTAATTTTGATAACTTCTTAGCAGATAAACAAAAAATGTTCAAGTACTTTATAGGTAACTATAAACGCACTTACGAAAGAAATATTGACCAGCTGTTCAAAAAAATTACGGTGACTATGACTGATGATCATGGAAAATCCATCATTCGATGGAATATAAAACAATATAACTCTTCGGAGATACGTAGTTTACTAGATGGTTGTGAATCAATTGACAGCGATAAATACAAGGTGGAAAGAGAAATGAATTTCTCCGGGAGTCTTTTATGGTTAAAAGATGATATCTATTTTTCTTAGTTACTTAAACACTTTTTAAGTTTTTTAGAAAAAGGTCGAGATCGCAAGCCCAAGACATTTCATTTGGTTCTTCCCTTCTTCTAAAATTCATGGAAATTTTTTAATAATAAATTTTTAAAGCTGTCGAACGTATAATAGATAGCATAAAATAATAATTATAATAAAGAAGAAATGAAAGAAGGAAATTTACAAATCAAAACATCACCACACAATAATATTATATATTTATATTATATATATATATTATATATATATATATATATATATATATATATAAATATATATTATATATTATATATATAATATATTTATATATATATATATTATATATATATATATATTATATAAAGTATTATAATTATTGTGGAATGCATTGTATGTATATAAAGAATTCAATAAAATAATATGTATTATTAATTTTTATGTTATTTATCAGAATAAAATTTAATTATCGATCGTTTTATTTTATTTAATCCATAGGTTTATGAGGTCGAATCCAAGATAAAATTTTATTAATATGTGAGACAGCACTCTACAATAGTTAAGAATTTATAAGCGTAAAGAAAAAATGTGGTTTATTCTAAAAAAATAGTCAATCATAAAAATTTTTATATGAATTTTATTATTACTGGGGCTGAATTTTATTTTTTTCTCGAAAATCAACGATAGGTACAAAAAAAAATAACACTCGTGGAATCAGCGTAAGATAGTTTAAAATTCTCATGAAAATTTGTTTTGGAATTTTTTCAAGAAAAAAAGTATGGTTCAGAAACTACGAATAGTACAAAGGAAACCTATTGTTTTTCCATTTTAAAACACAAATTATTCTTATCACGCGAATCCAAAAGTTTATATTATTTATTCTGTAGCTTAATGTAAGATTCGCGAGAAAAAAAAAAATAAATAAACCAAAAAATAAAAAACAATTTTATTTTTTTCCATTTATAGAACAAATAAATGTTCTTACGCTGATTCCACGAAATGTATTCAGTTTTCTTGTAGCTATCGTAGTTTTCGAGTCTTTTGCACCTAGAACCATTATCGACTTATATTCTTCTGACTGTTGTTCGTTTGTCACAGTGTACCTGATCACACTGTGACTAAAATTTGTGTTTTCCGAAAAAATAATTTCGACTTTAAAAATTATTGGGAAAGTTATTTACTTCTGTGATTTTTTAGAATTTTCACAAACTTGACATTTGACTTATATAGTTCCCGTCGAGTCGTCACTATACTGGGGTTGTAATGTGATAGTTTTATACCTTAAAAGGTAGTTGCACTCATCAGAGTTCGATATTCGTTTTATACGGTTCCTTCGATACGTCATCATATAGTATATGTGTCGCGCTTCATCGGTGAATGCGCAAAAAGCGTTGCAATCGCTTTCAATACCAGTTACCTAAGCTAAAACATCTCAATCCGACTTATTACAGGTACATATACTGATGCCTGATCGGAACTGTAACTACTGGTAAGTCGAAGGTCTAAGTGCAAATTCCTAAAATAATTTGTATATGAAATTTTTTTTGTGTATTTATTTTCTTTGAGAAATTTAGATTTTAGCACTTAGACTTCGACTTAATACTTAGACCTCCGACTTATATACTTAGACCTTCGACTAGCCTAGACCTTCGACTTAGAACTT
>JABUQX010043961.1:0-32500 GCA_015478945.1 Trachelipus rathkii
ACAAAAAGCAACTAACTAGTAATAACTAATCTAAAAAAGAACCCTGTTCATACCTAATAATTGTAAGAGCAAAGGATGATAATTATAAAATCGGATATCGTTCTGCTCAAGTTATTAGGTGGTTATTCTAAATGACCAAGGAGCGCTTACCTCAAATACACATAAATAGTTTCTTCTTAGCATTAATAACTAGTTCTCATGCCTACTATGCAACTCCACGAAAATATAAGGTATTTGTATATCACCAAACACTTATAATTTAAAAATATAAAAAAATTCGTCATGCTATATGTCTTGTTCATATTCGTAAGCTCCAGTCACCTACTTTATCGTTCTATGTCACAGTATGGGGTGAGGCTCAAAACGCTCGGAGTACTGCTCGCTCTAAGCCAACCTCTAATCAGTTATGCAAAAAAAGATAGAAAACTAAATCGATTAGTATCAAGAGGAGGCACCTCCCTAGACTACAGTGAACAAACAAACTCAACTATTCAAATTTGTCTATGTTCAAAGCTTAATGAATATTACACCCTTACATGTAAGTAGTCCACATCTTTAAATTCACAAACGGAACTGCAATAAGTGATCCTTTTGTGGAAACATAATCTGTACAACGACCAAACTTCAAATGATAACTAGGACAATTTCTGACGAAAAAACAGAGCAGCACAAAAATTCCCTTACTTAGCAATAGGGAAATTCACCCTACGAAATTCTCGGATGTCTATTCTCATATAAGGGGCATAGATTGTGGGAATTAATCTGCCCAAAAATGGTTCAAGGAATCACTCACCATTGGGGGTCGTGCGTATAACGCTCAAGATGGTGAGTTAACTGTAGGATTTCCGTTAGAATTATTTCAGAAGTTCTGATATTTAGTCTATAAAAAGTTACCGCTTAAACCGGAGAGGGCCATTCCTACCATCGACTTCTCAAAGTCATATACTACTAATCTGGCAACCGGAGTGGAGAGGTAGATAATTCGCTCTAGTAGTCTGTATGGTAGCTGAATTAAGTAGAAGATGTATGAAATTTGTTTATCCCTATGTCGTCATTGGCTGGAGTAAGTGGTGTTGCATGTTAGGGAACTATGATTACAAATGTCGAGTGTGCCCGTAAATAACTATTTATAATATAATTATATATACTAGCTCTAATTAAAATAGGTTAGCCGTTAATATATTTACATTCCTCTGCAGTAGGACCTATATTGATATTATTATTTAATTATATTGAATTGGTAACTCTTCTCTCTCTCAGGATTAGGGATTATATATTATTATAGTGAAGATTATGTATTATGATAGTTAACATAATGAGTGTACTTATATTGTGCGTTTAATAGTGATATAATGTGGGATATTGTTATTGTTTAAGTTAAGTAGTAGGGTATGGTTGATATGTATAATTATGGAAAACCAGCTTAGATTATTTATGATGATTTATATTATTATATTATTTATTTTATTATTTACTTTAGTGTGATTATATTATTATTTAGTACCTCAATATTTAGTGGTCTATTATATGATTTATTATATATCGTGTGAATTGTTGTAGAAGTTTATTTTATTGTTATATAAATTAGTGTATGGATTCACAATGAATTTATGTTAGATCTTATTTCTGTAGTGTTGTATTCAATTATATTATACCTATTTCTGTTATTATTAGTTTTTATTGTTGTTTAATTAAGCCTCATAAAAACATTATGATTATATATTGAAATTAGGAGTATAATTAATCTCATTATATAATCATTATTTTATATTAATATAGTATAATGAGAGTCACTTAATTAATTTCCTAATTAATTATATACTTTTATATGATTTATTATTTTATGGAATAAATATATTTAAATTAAATTATGTATTAATTCGCCAAACAGTTTTTGTCATATTTGTGGTGAATATACAAAAGATATCTCTATTTTTATTTAACATGTGGGTATTTTATTATTTATTATTCTTCATCTTCATTTGTATTACATACTCACTATATTACTTATTGTCAAGTGTTATAGTGATTCTGATTGCTCACACTTATTTTAATTATTATTGATGTATGTATTTCTAAATTTATTAAGTTAAATATGATTGATTATCTCATTAATTATTTTCTTTGTTGATTCTATTCATATATGTCCTCCTTATATTTTATTCTATATTATTTAGTATTTTTATTACTGTTTATTGATATCGTGTTTTTGCGTATTGTTTATTATATCTTAGTGATTAATTTTAATTTATCAGGTATATCTTCATAGATAATCTCGTGAAACTTACTCTCTCTGATTATCTACCACTCGTCATTATATCTATTATTTTTATTTTCTCATTCCCCAGTTTATTCCCAAGATATGATTTATATTGGGAACTATGTACAGCTAACTTATGTTTACTCCAATCAAGTGGAAGGTGTAATAACAATAGTTTTTGATTGATTGATTGATTTGATTGATTGATTTTTATTCTATATTATTATTATTATTTATATTATTTTTTATTTATTATTATTATTATTATTATTATTGTTAAATTATTATATATTATTATTCATTATTTTATTTTATTATCTATTGATTTTTCTATTGTAATCTTATATGTATTATTACTTTTATTATATTATTTTATATATCTTAGATTATTATTATTATATATATTATTTTATTATTATTATTATTATCTATTAATTATTATTATTATTTATTTTTATTATTTATTCATTTCATTATTCATTATTATTATATATTATTATTATTATTATTATTTATTATTTATTATTTATTATTATTATTACATTTATTATTTTATTATTATTATTATATATTATTATTATATATTATTTTATTATTATTATTTTATTATTGATTATTTTATTTATTTTATTATTATTATTATATTATTATTTTATTATATTATTATTATTATTTTCTTATTATATATTATTATTATTATTATTATTTTTTATTATTATTATATTATTTATTATTATTATTATTATCTATTATTATTATTTTATATTATTATTATTATTATTATTATCATCATATTTACTATCTATTTTATTATTATTATTATTTATTCATTATTATTATTTATTATTATTATTTTATTATTATTATTTTCATTATATTATTATTCATTATTATTGTTTTATCTCCCTCATATAATATTTACCTGTAATAGTTATTTGTATCCATTATTTAATATTATATCCCTTATCTTATGTATTCTTGATTTTATCTAATTATTTTATTATTATTATAGATTTAGGTATTATTATTTATATATTATTATTTTATTATTATTATATTATTATTATTAATACTTTATCTTATTATTATCTATTGTTATTATTATATATTCATTATTATTTTATTATTATTATTATATGTTGCTTATTATTAGTTATTATTTATCACTCTATTATTATTATTATTATTATTTTTATATTATTATTATTGTATTAATATTATCTATATTATATTATTATTCTTAGTACTTATTATCTATTATCTATTTATTATTATTATTATTCATATATTTATATTTTATTATTTTTATTATTATCTATCATTATATATATTATTTTTTATATTATTATTCATTAATTATTATTTTTATATTTCTATTATTTATATTATTATTTATTATTATTATTATTTATTATTATTCTCTATTATTATTATATATTATTATTTTATCATGTGCTATTGTATATTTTAATCTCTACTGTTGATTGATATTAATTATTATTTAATTAGTTATTATTCTATTATTATGGATTATTATTATTTATTATTATTATTTATCTTTATTATTATTATTATTATGTTATATTAGTTATTATATTATTAATTATATTATTATTATATTATTATTATTATTATTATTTTTTATTTATTATATTATTATATTATTATTATTAATTATTATTATATTTGTGTTATTATTATTTAATATTATTATATTATTCATTATTATATTATATTATATAATATTATATTATTATATTATATTATTTATTTATATTATTATTTTATATTATTGAATTTTATTATGTCTAGTATAATATTATTATTATATTAATTTATTATTGATTTTGTATGCTGTTATTATATTATTATTGAATTATTATTATTATTTGGGCTCAATGGACGAAAACATCCCCTAGTAGCCCTTTTTCTCATCTATAAATTCCTTTTTATTAATGATTAATATTTACTGATAATCAATATTTATGGAGAAATAAAATATTTTTGAAGATATTTTGATTATTATTTATTATTATTCTTATTATTATTATTATGATTATGTGTATTATTGATATTATTATTATTATTAATATTATTATTTATTATTATTATTATATATTATTATTGATCTATATTATTATTATTATTATTATATTATTATATTGTATTATTATATTATTTGTGTGATATTAATAATAGTAGCGTTGCAGTAGCTTCAGTATTTTTTTTTTTTTTTTTTTGTGAAGGGGAGTAGAATTAGGTTATTTTTTTTTGTCATAAAGTTAATATAGTATAAATAACTTCTTTCTAATTTCAGGGGACTTGTGGATTATAACAATTAAAATTAGTCGTTGACATTCTAGTTGACTCCATCTACTTAATATGGATAATATTATTGTTCAATACGTACTAAATAGCTGACAAATCAAGAATCTCCCTTGATAAGCAAACTTTGAGCCTATAGATATGGTTTGTGTGCTCTTATATATTAGTGTGCATGTACGCATGTACAACTAAATAAAATAGCATTATTTATAATTACCTGTATGAGTTATTTAAAATTCTCTCTCTTCTTCTCTCTTCTCTCTTCTCGTCTGCTGCTAACTACTCTCTCTCATCTCTCTCGTCTCTCTCCTCTCTCTCTCCATCTCTCTCTTTCTTCTCGTCTTCTTTCACTCTTTCTCACTCTGTCTCTTCTCCTCTTTCTCTCTCTCTCATCCTCTCTCTCTCCTCCTCCTTAATTTATTCCGTTGCTTCTATGGAACAAGAACATACCTATCCATTTATAGTTACATTATTTTGAGAGAGTAGATAAATGGATTCTCCCCTTGCACAAGCCAAAATAACTCTTCCCAATTCTACCTCAGTCTCTAGCAACACATTAAGGTTGAATACCTGTTATATTATATGTTTACTTAGGCTTGCAGTCATATAACTTATTATATATATATATATTAATCTTATATTATTAATACTTACTATTTATATACTACTCTTAGCTATTGTGTATTTCGATGTATATATATTATATATAGAGATTCCCGGGGAGTTTTATGACCGGCCATGAGGTTTTTGGTAGTGAGGTAATTATATAAGACATATAATATATAATTTATATATATACATCACGTATACTATAGTTACTTAACTTCATGTTATATACAGGTATTAGTTTAAATATCCAATGGTGAGTTATATAGTTTATATATTAGTATATATATACTATATATTATATATATATATATAATATATTTATTAGTATATATATATAGTACTATAATAGTATAATATATATATATATGAAATTAAAATGTTATTCTTAGACATTGTTGATGCGCCTCTACGGACATTTGATTCTACTTTATTGTGATTTTTTTATTGGATCGTAATCTCTCTTCAGGTAAATGTGGCTTTCACCTGCCTTTACCTCACCAATAAAATTTCAGACCTATAATTTTATTTTCTTTGGCGACCAGGAACTGTTACCAGATATCCTGTAGGGTAAACGTTTAAGATAGTTCGGTTAGAATGGAATGGGTTCTTACCTCATTATACCCCCTGACAATTATATTATAATATATATGTATATAGCATATATAGTTTAGTATATATATATCTATAATCGTCGTCTTCGTTATAGTTATATATCCAATACTATATATTATCTTAGCTATATCATATTCTATATTCTATGTATACACAAGATACTTATATTATATATAATATTATAATATATATTATATTATATTATTAATAATACTAATATATATGGGTATATATATATATATATAACTATATTATATATATGTATATATTTATTGATATATATTTATATATAAGTTTACTAGTAATAATGCTCACTATATATATAGATATATATAGCTATATATAGTGATAATATATATATATATATATATATTAGTAATAGGAGGTTACTTACACAGCCACGACAGAACGGAAGTTAGATTATGGAAAAACATAATTTTACGCAGATAGCCCTATGATACAAAGATACGTATTTTTCTTTGGGTTGAAATACGGATTTAGGTAAGGGGTTAGGTTAGGTTTTCTAATGTTTTACTAACTTTAAAACACTACTTGTTATTTAACATCTTAATAATAAAAATAAGTCATATCATGAAAAATGGTTAGAAGACTTTTATTTTTATTTAAAAAAAATTGGCCAATAAAATTCATCTTATCGCTATAAAAAAGGTTTATTTTAGTTGTCCTTAAATATATTTTCTTTTTACGTTAAGAGATGAGGGGAATACCCGGGGGCTTTTTCGTTTTTTCACATCACGCTCCTAATATATTTCAATAATAAACAATATATAGCTACACCTTTACCACTCCTTCTAGTTCCTAACATAGATAAACAAATAGCAAAGTTTAAACTTTCCAAAAACTTAAATTTCACTCCGCTAAAAATGGTTTATTTAGATAAAATTCTTCGTATTGATTATACATACAGTTTAATCCTATTTTACTATTAATTGTCTAACCGTTAAGTAACTTTTACCTAATACCCGATCTATCTTATATATAGTATATATTAGTGATGTGTACTTAGTATGATAATATATATATATTGTAATATATATATATATAGTGAGTTATATATATTGTATATATATAGTATATGATATATATATATATATAATATTTATACTATGACATATGTATATATACTATATATATTTATATATATATATATATTTATTATTATATATATCATATATTAATATATATTTAATAATAATTATATATATATTATATGGTATAATTATATATATATATATATGCCATCAATAAATATTATACAATAAACAAACATTTTCAATGTTCGGGATTCGATCCTGAATCCTAGCAGATGATGAGCATGCAAAGTGTTTGACCACTACGCTCAAGATGAGCTAAAAGAAGAAATCAGGGAATCTTCTTGCATGTCCACGCGTGCAGTACTCAACGAGCTCCTCCCTTCCTCACCTCGAGGGCGTTAAGTCAAACGGGTAACCGCGCATGGGCTGATACAAAATACTAAAACCGGGGACGCTGAGAAATCACAGAATTGCTAATACCTGCAATCATTCTCATAGTATTTCAACCAGATACCTCCACCTAAATCGTATTCTTCACATGCTGAGATTCGATCCTGGACCCTAGCAGTAGATGAACATGCGAAGAAGTGCTTTGACCACTACGCTAGAGTACTGAGCTAAGAATGATGCCGGAATACTTTCGCTGTCCACGGTTCAGACTCATCTAGCTCCTCCCGCTCACATGGGCGTAAGGTCAAAAAGGCGTACCCGCGCATGTGAAATATTAGGAACCATTGAGTCGCGAAATACTAGGGAAGATTGCATACCTGCAATTCATTTCATAGTAATAACATACCCCTAATGTATTTCCACCATTGCTGAGATTCCGATCGCCTGGACCTAGCGATGGAGCATGCCAAATGCAATAGTGTTTTGACCACTACGCTAGGGATGGGCTAAAAGAAGAATCCGGGAATATTCGCTGTCCACGAGTCAGACTCATTCTTAGCTCCTCGCCCTGCTCACTACTCGGGCTAATGTGTCAACAGCAGAGGTACCGCGGAATGTAATGCAATACTAGGTGAGGCTGTGGGGAGTCCGAGAATACATAGAAATTTGGAATAACCTGCAAGTCATTTCATAGTAATTAAAAAGTACCCTAACACTCGTATTTTCACAGTCCATGCTGAGAATATCGATCATGGACCCTAGCAGCCTGAGCATGCAAAAGTGTATTGACCACTGACAGCCAAAAGACTGAGCTAAATGAAGAATCTAGGGATATAGCTTCTCTGTCTGTCAAACGCGTCAGATCATTCTAGTTCTCTTCCTCCGCTTCACACTCCGGGCGTGAAGGGTCAAAAGGTGGCTCTCGGGTACCGTGCGGCATGGTGTGTAACATATTATAGGAAACGGGGAATCGTGTAGTATGGCTATGCAATAATAATACTTAAACAACAGAATCATGATTTTGTTGGTGATGGTCAAGTTCAGGAATCCTCAATTCTTATCCCTGAATCTTTTTCATGAACATTACAATTTCTTCTAGAATCTCTTTAATTGTTTTGTAATTGTTTAATATTAGGCGTTTACACGAATTGAAGCGAAACAATCCATTTCTAGTGCTACTCAAACCTTCTTTTTCTCAAAAAGCCTGTTTTTTGTGTTTAAGAATGTAGCCGAACTTTCTGAAGTTTTGGTATAACATGTTGAGGCTTCCAATTAAATTGAAAGATGCTTGCAGTTTAAACTTGCAAGACAAGAATCTTACGACTGCGCACTCTCTGGTCTTATGGGATTATAATGACCTGAAGAACTCAACACTTCTGAACAGCTCGCATGTAGGGGTGAGGATTTCTGGTCTTATTGGAGGAGGAGGGGGTTAGGTTCTCTTGGAGGGAGTGGAGTGGTTATCTTTTTCATAGAGTGGAAGTGGGTTTCGCACTTGTTTTTGCCTTTACATGGCGCTGAATCCATAGTTGGATTGTGTGATTTTTGGTATATCAGTCAACTTTACATTAGGGTTGGCCCTACACCAGAATCGGTGCGGTGTGTGGTGCGCTCATTTTGATGCGGTGCGAAGCGAAACAGTCGTGCGGTAGACGTTCGGTGGCGTGAGTAGGCGGTGTTCATTGAACATAGATGGTGGCATGGTGTGGTGCGTGTGTGCGGAGCGTTGGTGGTGCATTGAAACATTAGAGAGTGCGGTGCGGTGCGGCCCTCGGTGCATGGTGGTGCCTGGAGCGCGGCATGTACATTAAAATCATAGAGGGTGTCGCGGTGCGTTGGTGCGTCGACGTTCTCGGCGCGCGGTGTGTGCATTGATAGACATAAGAGCGGTGCGGTGCTGTGGTGCGCGGAGAGCGGTGTGCATTGAAACATAGAGGTGCGGTGCGGTGCGCCAGATTCCGGTTCTCGGCCATCCCTATTTTACTGTTCAAAAATTTTATTTTTCTACTCCGGTCTCATCCTTTCTCTTCCAAATCTCTCTCAGGGTTGGAGATTTTTTTTTGGATTTTTTTTTTTAGAAAAAAAATCATTTTTAATTTTTTTTTATTTTCTCTTTTTATCTTTTTCCCCAGATTCCGTGACGTCACGCCAAATATAATTTGTAAACAAATGTTTTTTAAGTTTGTCTGTTTGTATTAACTTTTTTATTAATTCTTGAGATTTAATTCGCATTGTCTTATACTATAAATCCTCTCCAAAAATGGAAAATCGAGCATATGCTCACTAAAGCGTTAGAGTAACTATAAAATCATTAAGAAAAAATTTGTTTGTTTACCCTTTTGGTCAGTTAATATAACATTCTATATTAAATAAGGCTAGGCCTCACCCTCGATGGGCTTATTGGCAGGTATTGTGACGATATCATTAACAAAAAATACAGTAGTATAAGTGTCGATAATAGGATGATGATGTTAACTCTCCTCTCTCAGTAGTGTGACACAATGGGTCCTGATAGGTCCAGAGTGTGTACTATATCTGATGTTGATAAGATATGAGGTATATATATAAGGTATTAGCGATTGTTGTAAACGAATATATGTAATTTTAGCTTAACTATAATTTAAAGCTGTATAGAAGTTTTCCAGTTATATCTCTCAATATATAATTATACCTAACCCTAATAGAGTATACAAGTACCTCGACAGAAAATATTATTACTATAATATCATAATTAGTCTCGCTCGTGGACTCCATTTGAATTATTTACAGTGTGTTAAACTCGGCAATAGCTCTAGAGTGTATCAAAATTATGGAAATATAAGTGAGTGGGCAATCGACTATAGAGATTGTGTCTGGACTCATATGGTCTCTCCCGAAGGTAGAGTATGGTGTCACACCAAGGTACGGTTCCCGCTGAGTGGTGAGAGAAGTGTACGCCTAGTGGAATAGTGTATGTTTTTGGGTCGGATACCGCCAAAAATAGTTATGGGTTCTAAATGTAGTGGCAACTTTGTGCATGTCGGTTCACAATGTGGTTGTTATGTAAAGTGGAATCTCTCCACCAGTCGCAGATAAGGTTTTGCAAATATATACTCCCCTATAATTATTTTTCGAGTCTTAGCCTTTATGTAATTTTAAACTCGGTAATGTGACTAATTAGTGTTGTATACTAGGGTCCTGACCATGCATAGTATATTATTTCGGGCGAAACAAATAATATTATAATTTGGGTTAACTATAGAACTACGATAGTCACTTCTCCCGGGATAGAGGTACTAATATATAAGTATAGTCAACTATACAGGATTATTAGTGTATTTTTGATCATTTGGCTAAAATGAGTAGGCTAATATAATATATATTATTAATATAAAATAACTTATTATATAATAATGATATTATTGGCTTCAGAGTAAAAACTTTATGACTAAAAAAGCTCTACATAGATTATATTTAAAATCCATTACATAAATTATAATAAGTATTATAATTATATTACGACAATAGGTGTACTATGCTCAGTGGTAAGGGATCCAGCAGTATAATTAAGAAGCTTTGGAGAATATTAAAATATAGTAAGTATATATATATAAGTAGTACTATATATTATATATATAAATATATTTAGATATATACTCTTATTATAATATGCATTATCTCGTTATTCTATTCACTAACTATTATTGAATATATACGACTTATTACTAGAAAAATCAATTAAATGATGCATGTTTGATGTACATATAGATTGGTATGAGCTGGTGCGCGTATCTATATGTTTATAAATAATTTTTATTTTTTTTTTTTTTTTAATTTTTTTTTTTTTTTTTTTATTAAAAGTTCACACCTACGGCTTAGCCCGTTTATTCTAGGAGGGAAGCTTCTCTAGGTAGTTTCTACCTGAATCCGGACTAGGGATCGAACCCGCGCCCTTAGCCATGCGATTCTGTCGCTCGACCGATTGAGCTTTATTTTTAATTTTTTTATTTTTTTAATTTTTTATTTTCTTTTGAAGTTAAATTACTTAAATATACAAAAAAAAAAAATTTATAAAAAAAAAAAAAAAAAAATCAGTGATTTTTTTTTTTTATTAAAAATCAAAGTAAAAAAATCAGTTTAAGTTTTTTTCAATTTGTTTTTTTCGTGATCCCTGTTTTCTCAAATCTCTCTGTTTCTATGCTAAATTATAAAAAAGGGAAAACGGGCTTCTAAATGAAAGTAGTTATTATTAATAAAAATGACCATTGACTACTAATAGTTTACTAATCATCATATATAGTGTACTATATATACTATATTATATATTATATATTAATAATATATATATATTATATATAATATTATTATATATATTGTGTGCAGACTGTTTATTTGAATATATATATAAAGATAGATATACTACAGAACTTTCGGTATATATATATTAAGTATATATATATATATATTATTATAAAATGATTACTTTACAGATACAATTTCATGTTCCAAGATAAAGGACATGAGTCAATTATAGTAACCTAAAATTCTAAACTATTTGTATCGAACTTCCATGCAATCAAGTTCGTGCCACATCGTATCTTTCTGGCCCCATCAGAAATATTTTTTATACATCATTGTTGTTAGTATGGTTGTAGTGCCCATAAAACATTTAGGACTGTCAGGCTAGAACGATTATTAAGTATATGTGTCAAAATATAATAATATAAATATATACTTTAATACTACTATTATTCATTATAACGCTATATATATTTAAGCGTATCAATATAATATAACTTGTAATAACATATATATATATAACCTAATATATATACGTATATATATTATATGAGTATATTGAATATAATAGTAATAATAATATTATAGGATATATATATTTATATTAATATATTATATAAATATATTATATATATATATATATATTATATAGTTATTTATATATATATATTTATTATATATATATATATATAGTATATTATAATATATCTTATTAATATTAATATTATGTATAATATATATATATATAGTATATCTTATTATTATTTTATATATATGGAATATAAATATATTGATAACTTATTAATATATATATATAAGTTACTTATATTATATCACAAGTAAGTTTGATGAATTATATATAGATTGAGTTTACACAACGTATAATATTTAAATCATAAATCAATCTTAGCTATACTTATAATAGAATAATATAATATTAATATTGATTAGTATATATATTAGTTATAGAGGTAGGAGTGAAGAAAATGGAGAGGAAGAGTCATTAGATTCCAGTGAGATTATAGTAGATGAATGATTGAGTGAGTATGAATTTGAGTGTCATATAGAACTTGAACTTGTCATGAGATTGATATTAATATATATATTATATATATTAGTATATATATATATCATAAATATACCCCGTATATTGATATATATACTAAAGGTATCTTGGTCGTCTTCCTGCTATAAGGGTGATCTGTAGTATCTATTACTCCGATAAAAACGAATTTCGCTCCTCACAGTCAACATATAATGTAGTGAGCATCTGGATATTTACCATAACTCCGTAATTATGCTATAGTATAACAGAAATAGATGAGGTATTTAGTTAGCTACAGATTTTTAAAACATTAAAAGATAATGGGTTATGTGTCAAACCATCTGTCGTAATTATTTTATAATTTCTCCATGTGTCACAATTGTGACCAGCATTTATACCTAAAGGACGGATGACTGTATTCACGGGTATCTAGCCTGAATTTGTGTTTGGAGGGATCGTGGGTGCAATGGTCATCTTTAGTATATAATAAGTCTTAAAAGACATCATTGTATATAAAAAGAGAATTAATTAGTATACAATAAATGTTCGCTATGATATATAATGTTATATCCAATATTGTAACAATGTAGTGGAGAATATTTACATATTAATTATAACTTGCACATATATAAACCACCCTAATTATACAGTATACTGGGATATATATATAACTGTTAAATATCAGGCCTAGTTCACAATAATTATATATAGAGTAATTATATATAATTTCTATAATTTCAGATTGTACGTGCAATATCGGCATATATATAATTATACTTATAGTATAAGTAATAAATAGCTATACTGGGACGACTCAGTAATATGAAATCATTTAATAGATTAAGAGCTGGTATATATATTATAAGTTAGTATATATCTCGTATAAATATATATTCTAGAATATTGGTGAGTATTAAATATAGATCATTGCTTTACCTACTTCCACTGTCTATATTAAGCCTTAACTCAGCGTCATCAGTTGGTCGTTATTGTCTCAGTAAAAATAAATATAGGTATATTATATATATATATATCATATAATATATATATATATTTATAAATATATATATTATAACGTATATATATACTATATATATGTCTATTATATATAATATATATATATATATATATATATATATTATATTATATATATATATATATATCTATATTATTATTATAATATATATATAATACATGTATATAAATATATATAGTACAGTATATATATACACAGTTATATATTTATTATATATATATATAACTATATATATATATATATATATATACATATATATTATATATATATATATATATATTATATATAAATATATATATACTTATATAGATTATATTATATATATATATTCTATATATTATTTTCTAACAATAAAATATATTTACTATATATATATATATTATAATTTATATTATTATATATATATATATATATATATATATATATCATCATCCTCTCATCCGCCTTCTTTACCATATTTCAGGTGGTAGGTCGCGTTCTCATGCACCGAAACAGCAGAAAGTAGTAGAAGAATACGACTCAAGTCAAAGCCATAGAAGGCGCGACTAAAGGAACAGTGGTAGTTGGGTTGGCCTCCCACTACCACTTTATCTCTATATATATCAGTTAATATATATATATATATAATATTATATATATTATATATATATATATATATTATATAATTATTATATATATATAATTATAGTATATAATTAATAGGTTATATATATGATATATATATTATTATATTTATATATATATATATATGTATATTTATATATAAATATATATATATATATATATATTATTATTATAATATATAGTATATATATAATATATACTATATATATATATATTTATATATATATACTATATAATAAGTTGTATTATATATATATGTGTGATATAGTATATTATAATATATATTATATATATTATATATATATAATGTAATATTATATATAATACTATATATATATTATATATTAGATATAATATATACGATATATATAAATATATATACAGTAGTATATATATATAGCAGGTATCATATATATATATATAATATATATATAATTATTGTAGTTATATTATATATTATATTATTTAGATATTTATATATATATATATATATGATATATTAATATATTATTATGTTTTATATATTATGTTATAATATTTTTTTATATATGTCTTTCTAATCTCATAATCCAAATATTATATTTTTTATACTTCTTTAAAGCTATATAGTATTATATATATATATTATTTTATTATATCTTAATAAAGTTTATATATAATTATGTATACGTTTATATATTTATATATATTTATATTATAAAATTATATTATAATTATATATCTATTAATATATATATATATATCTATTCTCATACATCCCGCCTTCTGTTACCATATTAGGGGTAAGGTGCGGTCATCATGCACCGGAAACAGAAAAAGTAGTTAGAAAAGAATATGACTGACACAAGCGCAATGAGAAGGGCGACTAACAGGAACAGTGGTAGGTTGGGTTGGCCTGGTCCTACCACTTATCTCTTTGCCAGGAATGCTAAAGCATGCCTCGGAGATCGTCGTAGCGAGCTGACTATCCTTTTTCGGCGAAAAATGTATTGAATCGTTCATGGGGTAATGGAATGTTCAGAGGAGTTAAATGAAAAGGAGAGAGGTAGGTGATGGATGTATTTAAAAAGGTTAAATTTGATTTGCTCGCTGTGACTGAAACAAAGATGAAAGTAAGCTATGAGAATGGAGCGTTATTGATGTGAAAGTGTGCCAAAGGTAAGTGTTGAGTACTGGAGTGGGAAAAAAAGAGATGGCGGGAGAGAAGGAAATTGCAATTCTTGATGAGTGACCTGTTAGACACAGAAATCTATGGTGGATTGCGTTGTATGTACAAGAATTCTAATGGTTAAATCTAAGTTTGATAAAGTCAAGGTTTGTGTGGTTGTGATTTATGGTCCATATGAGGGTGGTGTTGAGTAGTGTGTAATTTTCTGGATAATCTGAATGATGTTTTGGACGGGGTGAGTAGGAGCTGCTTCAGGATCAATTGTCGGTGAGTGACCTAAATGGTCAAATGGGTGAATCAAGAGAAGGGATGGTATAAAAGGTGGCTTTGGAATGACTGTTGAAAATGAGAATGGTAGGAAGGTGATTGATTTGTGTGAGGGAGAAAAGTATATGGTGTAATGTAATATTTCTTCAACTTCACAAGAGTTTTCAAAAAGTCATATTCTAGAGTTGGGTGTAGGTAGGGATGGTATGGAAGCGAAAAGTTATATATATATATATAATATATATATATATTATTATATAGTCATAATATACTATATATATATATTATATATATATATATATATATTATGCCTATATATATATCATATAGATTTATATATATATATATATATATTATATAATATTCATATATAATATAATATGTTTATAATATCAAGTATAGTCCTATATAATTTAACATTACTATATATATATTACTATATTATAATATATATATAGTATATATATTATTATATATATATATATATAATATATATATATATCTATATATATAAATATAATTATAAGTATATATATATTTACATGTATATATTATATAGTATTATATATATATTAATGATATATATATATATATGTAATATATTCATATATATATAATAATAATAGGAGTATATACATAATATATTAATTAATTATATATTTATATAGTTATACTATATATATATATATATATATATATATATATTATATATATGTATATATATATTATTTATATATATATATATACTATATATATATATATATATATATAGGTATTAGTATCATATATATATATATATATTATATATAATAAAAGTATGTGATGTTTGAAGTATTGTAATGATGGTATGGTTAAATCATATTCTGAGGAGGTTATGGGATGGGATTATCCGGGATCATTATGTTGTTTTATCTAAGATTAAGTTAGTGGAAGCAATAGAGAAAAGGTTATTATTGAAAAAGTGGGAATAAATTAAGAGAGTGTGCGCACGCTCTAAGTGAGCAAGGTATAATTGAAACAATATTTATTTGTTCTAAATGAATCAGTTGAATGCGAACAAGATGGAAAGGAACAAATCTGAAAGCAAATGAAGGAAGCGTTTGTTACCAGTGCAAGAGAAGTATGTAGAGTGCTAAAGTAGGACGGTAATAAGTGGATAACAGTGGACCAGTGGTGAAAATAAAGAGGTGAATGGAAAGCGGTTAAAAGTAAAAAAGAAGGCTGGTTGAATGTACTAAAAGCAATTATGAGGTTTCCAAAAAAGGTGTTTAAAGTTTTATAAGGAGGAAAAAAGGATGACCAAAAGTTGCATACGTAGAAGGAAAAATGAGGTAAATAAAGAGTTTGGAAGAAGGAAGAATAGGGAACTTACAAGGGAATAGGAAGCTCTTCTACAAGAAGCACGGAAAGGTTAAGAATATTAAGGGAATCTGAATAAAATAATGAATATAGATGGTGCTAACGTAACTGATGAAATGGCTGCTGAGGAAGAGTTATGAATTGAACGCGTCGAAAATCTGCATAACATTGGCGTAAGTAATGAAGACGGGATAGTGAATGTAGTGTGAGTTTATGGTGTAAGAAAAAAAATTAGGTATTTTGGGGATGAAGGCCGATGAGGTATTAGTAAGGAAGAGGTAATGGGTAGGTGAGAAAGTTGAAGAATTGTAAATCTGCATATAAGAAGTAGAATTACTTGTGAAATGATATAGAACGGAGGCGAGATGGTGACTTGAATTGGAATTTGGATTGTGTAACAAAAAGGAGTTTATGGAGATATGTTCCGAGGACTGGTAAAAGCAATATAAAGTAACTCCCTTATATGATGGGTAAGCTTAGAAATGGACAGTTAGGAGGCTATAAAGAAATTAGTTTAATGAGTGTGTAGGGGAAGATATATGCTGAACCTATTTTTGTCGAAAGTGAGACGTCAGTGAGCAACTGCACAGGACTGATTGGTGAAAGAACAAGGGTTCATTTAGAGTGGTATAGTAGGATGTCGTGATCAAATTTTTACATATATTAAAACAAAGATTGAAAATATGAGAGGAAAGAAGAATAAATTGGATATAAGGTTTTATGGAATTTTAGCAACAGGCGAATATAGGCAGGATTAATTAGGAACTCTGTCCGGCAATGTGTTTGTGATATATTGATGTAAGGGTGGCTAGATTGATGAGAATGTAATGATCTCAAGAGAAGATGATATGTTTTCCTACAAAACCTCTACTACAAAACATTTTAGACATTTATCTTCTTCTAAGGCCTATATCTTTACCGTTATTATATATATATATATATATATATTATATATATTATACTATTATATTATATATATATATAGTATATATATAGCTACCGAGCTATGTAGTATAGTATGGTATATATATATATATATATATAATATAATAGTAAAAATATTATAATTATATATAGAAGAAGAGAAGAAGAAGAAGAAGAAGAGAGAGAAGAAGAAAGGAAGAGATAGAGAGAGAAGGAAGGGTAGCGAGAGTGTATAATGGACACGTGGTATCAAGGTGTCCCAACGGATGACCAGAGAGGTACACTTCAACGTTCTTCGCCTGCCCCACCCCCCACCCCACCAGCCACTATTCTTGATGCGAGGTCACTTGCAGCACTCGATCGCGCCGCGCCCGTTTTCTGGAGGAATCTGAATATCATTTTTGGACGACTCAATCTTCGTCTTTCATCTCGTATGTACTTACTCTCTTTCCTCCATTATCCTAGAGGCGGCATACTTTCATCACATGACCTTCAGCTCTGCCTACTATAGAAAGCCGGGAAATAGAAAGAAACTCAGGATTATGATATCTGGTACATGTTGCCCCCCAAATAGCAACAAAGCAATAGCGATCGAGCAGAAATGCAAAGTCCGGCAGTGCAATAGGTATGAGCAGTGGATCCAACAAACACTTGTTCACCTTTTACAACACTTCCTCCCCCAAAACATAACTGGATCTGTCAAGTATGCATTCTATCCACAGTAATCAATAGTTCAAAAGCAAACACATAACATAAACATTTTACAAATTAACATAAACGGATTACACTAATTCAAGAAACATACCTACTCGAAAATCACCCAGAACCCAAATAATACTACAGTTACGACTCAATTTATACACCACAGTCCCAAAAAAATCATGACGCCACTACTAAACATTATTCGATACACAACTTCAACTTACCATACACATACACTTCCTTCACTTCACAAGCAGCAATCAACCTAAACGAAATACCCAAAATCCAATCTTCTCCACACCTATAATGATCCTAAAAAGTACACAATAATAAACCTTCTTACCAATTCTCATCAACCATCGACCCAACCTGCCTAGAACCGTTTAGACAACCAAATCAATTTAACCCACATCACAAACCTCACAAACCTCTTAATGGAAGAAGATTTCAACACTCACCAATCGATATGGCACAAAGACCAAAATTCAGACCATAGAGGAACCTACTTAATATCAAATCTAGATCACCCTAAACAATTTCTCAACATTATAAACTTCCAACCACGTAGAAATCCACCCGGAACTAACCAATCAAACAACAAACGCATTCCCAGACCTTTAACATTTCTATTCCCCAAATCTACACCCAAAACTCTAATGGCAAACACAGACTGAACTAAATTCACAATCTCCCCATAATCATAAAATAACCAAAATACCTAACAAAACTAACCCATTCTTCAGGTGGATAAAAACTATACAAAACTACAAAATAAGGCAGACTCGTCTCGTACAAAAATTCTCTCACTATAGAAAATCAACAGTTAAAACTTTATTTTCTACATCTTCCAACACTTCTCAACTAAATACAGCTATATACTCCAATAAACACTGCTACGTTCTCTAAATTCAAAAAGCCACAAAACAGATAATATACTCGGAGAACCTCAAAAAATATAACCAACACTAAACACCTGAAATCTCAAAACTTGGATTAAACAACGTACCCTAATGAAAAATCAGCGCTAGTCAAACAGACAAACAAAAAACTCAAATCCAATAATTTAACACAGAATACAATTCACAAAACCTTTCACCAAACACACACCTCAATAACTTTAACCATGTTCTAACAAAAAACTACAGAACCACAAACAACAATAAGAATGTGGAACACAATTAAAGATACGTTTGAAAAATGCAAAAAAGAAAGACTATACTTAATTCTCACCCACACTATTAATCATGCTACAAAATCCAAACTCTAACTCCACAACAACAACAAAACAACACGCAACCGTCGCTCGCTACTATATTTTCGCCAACCATCTAGAACCCAAAATTCATAGGAACCGAAAAGATATTCAAAATCTAGTTACGTATGAATAGCTTAGAGAAGAAAGAGGATATATTAAGACGAATTTTGGTGGATTTATTATATATTTCACTATAAGCAGTAGGTCGAAATATGACTTATGATAGTTTAGATCTAATTAAATAACTAATTTATAGAGTTGAGGTGCAAAAAGTGCAAAAGGAGAGGAAAGAAACCCAAGAATGGGGTTAACTTAAAATGACATTAATCAAAGAATATGTAGAGAGAGCAAAGAAGGGGAAGGAGAGGAAAAGCATTATGCTTATTTCATATGAAGAAATAAAAGGAGAAGGAAGAAAATACAGGACTTATTGAAGTTAAAAACAATATTAATGATAATGCAATTAAGCTAATTTTATCCTTTTTTACAGATAATTATGGACTGTAATTAACATTTTAGCAATTTAATCTATCTCTACAATTATTTGAGCTAGTAGTTAAGAAAAAAGTTAGATATCAAAAGAATGAATAAAATTTCAGAGCAGCAAGAATAATAAACTATATATTGGGCAAAGCTGACAAACTATTCATCACACTTTGTCAAACCAAAATAGTTCCCTGCCATCAAATATAGAACATAGTATGTAAATTAAATTTAAATTATATAGGCCTAAGTCTAGTAAAAATTTAGTTTTAGTATAAATGTTTCAATTCATCAAGAATGTCAATTAATGTTTCTTTTTAATCAACTTCAATAGCGCCTTATTTTCAGCCTTTAATTTAAAGCTTCAGTTAGCTTTACAGTAGAGCCATTTTCGTTTTTGCATTTGTGCTATGCTTACGAAACGTAAGAAATGCTAGAATTTTCCTTCATTTTTGTCCAACAGTGCAAAATTGTAAGAAATGTCAAATTTAGGATGTGCTTACGCAAAAAAATGTAAACAATCAATATGGTGATGTGATAGGCCCGTTTGAATTTATGAATATTTCATTCAATAAAATCCGCTTTAAATATCATTTCTTCCAAATGGATAAACTCCATCACAATAGTTAATCAATTATTTGTAATATAAACCATTTATTATGTTTTTATTTGTTTATTCCAAATCGATGGGTTCCATCACAACAGCTGACTCCAATTGTTTGTAAACCAAAGTAAACTAGTAAGAAATCACAGTCATTTATGCACAATTTGTGCTAAAACTGTGTAAGCATTTTTCTTTCTTACTGAGCGTAAGCACAAATGATGAAAATGGTCTAGGACAGATATAGGAAAATTATTGGACAAATTGTGGATATGCTCTTCAAAATTTTCAATGGCTGTTTTCAAAAGAAAGCCACACTACATTTGCCTATGTCGAAATGTAAGAAACATTGTGATTGGTTCATAAACAAATTTCTAAAGTAATTTTTAATTTTCATCGTACTCTTAATGGCATTTTTGAACATAACTAAATGCAAGAAATAGGCAAAAGTTTTATCACATGGGAGATCTAAAGCCCATAAAATGACTAACTTAAAACACATTAAAAAATGATCATTCACATTTAATCAAAGGAATTCAGTCAGAATTAAAGGGCTCAGATGATCAGGATTCACGCTCTACAAGTACACGATACTTGAAAATGTTTTCCCTATTTAAAGAAAGACTTAGATATAGAGAGTGCAACGTAGAGCAACCAAGGATGATTTCGGGTTGAGGGTAAGAGCTATGAGGAGAGGCTGAAGGAGTTAGGAATGTTTTCTGTAGAAAGGCAGTTTTTCAGAGGGAACATGATACAAGTCTACAAAATATTTACATCTGTTGATAATACAGAAACCAATAAATTCATAGTAGGGCACGGACAGGTGACCAGGGGGCATAAGAAAATTAAGAAAGCATGCCATCTTGATATAAGAAAGCATTCATTAGTAATAGGGTTGTCAAATTTTGGAATGGTTTGCCACAGGAGGTTGTTGAGTGTAACTTGATTGCAACATTTAAGAAAGCATTGGATAGGTACATGGATGGTTTGGGTATATCATATAGTATATTTTGACTAAGCAGGCGGGTTTTTAGTTACTATAGTTCAATTAAGGTTAATTGCATGTTCCTATAGTTATTAAAGCTGTAGTGTGGTTAGCATGTATATACTTTAGATATAAATTTTAGTTTTAGACTTTGTGTATAAGTTAGTTATTGACAAGCCCTAGGGTACTTTGTGGATTTGCATGAGCATGTTTTAGACTGTGTACTCTATATATAGTTATTGACAAGCCTTAGGGTGCTTTGTGGATTTGCATGAACATGTTGTTTGGTGATTAGTTCTGCTGGCTTGACTGGGACAGTCTCAATAAGCCCATATGGCTTCTTACTGTTTTTTTTATCTCTAATGTTCTAAAATTGATTTTTCAGGAAAACGTGATATCCCTAATTCCAATTTGAACATAAGTACAGATGTTTGTCTACATGTTAGTAGTAAAGTAAATCCATTATTACTACACCAGAAACAAAGCAAGTAACAATGGAAGAACTGCTTAAAACAGGGAAATGTGAGCAGATGATAATACTTAGGTGTGTAATATAACTAAATTAATTGGAGAAAATATTTAAATGATTTGTTTGGATTTTCAGCCATACTCTATTCAGTCTATTGTAACTGATGGGGGATTTAAATGTCTAATCAAAACTCTGGCTCCAAGTAATAAGATACAATCAAGGAAATATTTTTCTGAGTCTATAACACCATCACTATATAAAAACTAGAATCTTAGAACAAAAAGAAATATGATGCAAAAAATATTGGGCTAACAACAGACAGATGGACTTCATTCATTTAACAGTAACAGCAAAAATATTTCAAGATTTGGTCAGATGTCTAATCCATCAATTAACTCTAATGCTTGGCTCTCAGACAGGTGAAAACAATTTTTTAAGTCTGTACAGAAATGGCAGATACCAAAAGAAAAAAAAACTAATGAGAGAAGCTGATAATGGTGCCAACAAGAAAGTTACTTAAAGAGAAAGTGATCTGGAAGGATGTTCATCGGATGTGCAATAAACACACTGCAACTATGCATTTAAGATAAGCTACTCAGACAACAAAGTGGTGTAAGTGATATGTTGGCTATATTTAGAAACAGCTGCCCATCTTCATCGTTTCATGGTTTCTCTCTCTGTTTTCAAAGAGCTGCAAAAAGTTAAATCTACCAGATAATGCAATTATACAGAATGTTTCAACAAGGTGAAACTCTATATTTTTAATGATCGAGAGTTGTAGAACAAAAGAAGGCTGTTGCTCTATTCAGCATAACAAAAACACAATAGGTGTATCAGAAACCCAATGATCATTAGTTGAAATGCTGGTCTTTATCCTGAAGTATTTCCAAAAGGCTATCATAGATATGGGCATTGATAATGCCAGTACTTCCTAAATTATTCTTTTTATCTACTCCATGGAGACCTATTTGACTTTGCCTGCCAATCAGCCTCTGGTATATAAGTATGCTTGATGACCTCCAAGAATTTTAAGCAGTGTTTCAAATTATACAGGAATATTATGGTCTTTAAACCAGCCATGATTCTTGATCCAAAATTTAAATTAAAATATATCAAAGATATATATACAGGAAAAGGAAGAAATAAAGATGACATTAGTTTCAGAATGTAGACAACTTATTTGAGGAAATCAAGTTCCAATGCTTGGCTCCTCAAGTCAAATCTCAGTTCAGGAAGGGTCAGATTGTGAACAACCTCCGAGACATTTGTCTCAAAAAAATATTTAAAACTGGCTAAAGGTTTTTATTCTTTCTTTGAAACTACTGGAGAAAAAGGTCCCAAAGGCAAAAACTGGAAAGGGAAGAAATTGTCTTATGAATAAATAAACTAAAAACTAAATGGTAGGTTTTAAATATAAAGTTTGTTTCAATATTTTTGTAGAATTTAAATTCAAATTTGCTTGTTTCATATTGCTAGCATGGTATACAGTTTAGACAGAAATTCATAAATGTAGACATGTAGTAAATATTAAGACTATGTATCAATGGTGCAAATTGCATGGTTATGATTTGAGATTTTTGTTACGATTAGGATTTATTAGATAACTAAGAAATGATTTTTATTACAGTTAGAGATAGGCGCGATCCTTTTTCAATATATTTTCTGATACATTTTGAAGTAAAAAAAAAAAAAAAAATTTTCCCCCAGCAAAATAAATCGAAAAACGTCAACAAAAGTATCAAGATGGGCATGAAACTTTTGTTGATACAGCTGGGTGAAAAAAAAGCGCCTATAAATTTTTTTTTGAGTGCGCCTGCCAAATGTATTGGAAAAAGTATTAATGCCCATCTCTGATTACAGTATATAAAATTTTATTTTCTATAAAAATTGATTATTCCTTTTTCAGATTGAATTTGCTCATTTCATATTGCTAGCATGGTATACAGTTTAGAAAGACATTCATAAATGTAAACATGTAGTAATGTTAAGACTAAATGTCAATGGTGAAAATTACATGGTTATGATTTGAGATCTTTGTTACAATTAGGATTTATTAGATAACTAGGAAATGATTTAAAAATCTTCAAGCCATCGTTGGCCAAATCTGATTTGTGTTAGAAGCTACTGAACTAGTTATATATATATATATATATATATATTATATTATATATAATATATGATATATATATATATATATATATTATATTATATATATGATATATTATATATATATAATATATAGTATATATATAATATATATATAATATAGTTATATATGTTTTATACTAGTTCCTAGAAATGTATAAATTTTAATAAGATACACGTTTTAAACTTTTAAGGGTAACATTTTTAATTTGTTTCCATCAAAGAGACGGCTAAAGGCGAAAAGAAATGGCTGTGCGCCTTTGCTTAGTCCCGCCTTTTTAAAAATTGTTGCGCCTACGAATTGATAGTGCGCCATAGCGCATAGGCGCACTTGGTTGGCGCAACGCCCAGCTCTGGTTGATACATTTTTTGATACATTTTGATAAAAAAAAAAAAAGCAAATAAAGTTTTTTTTTGGTCCAGCAAAATGTATCGGAAAAAGTATTGATGCCCATCTCTGATTAAATCAACGTATATAAAATTTTATTTCCTATAAAAATTGATTATTCCTTTTTCAGATTGAATTTGCTCGTTTCATATTGCTAGCATGGTATAGTTTAGAAATACATTCAAAAATGTAAACATGTAGTAATGTTAAGACTAAATGTCAATGGTGCAAATTACATGGTTATGATTTGAGATCTTTGTTACAATTAGGATTTATTAGATACCTGGGAAATGATTTTTATTACAATAATATATAAGAATTATTTTCTATTAAAATTTTGATCATTTCTTTTTCAGATTGAATAATGTGAAATTTTATTTAAGTTTGTCCGACATACAAAAATCTGAATGTCCATGCAAATGGTATGAAAGTTATAAAATTGTCAAGTTCTGGTAAGAAGATTTAAACTTTTCATCATAAGCCCAAAAATATATAACTTCTCCATCAATGATCATCTTTCATCATGAGTGAATGGCTATTTAGAACTTCCAAATTACCTTTTGACAAGTTTATATAATATCATACCATTTCATTATAAATGCATATAAAAACACCTATATTTGTTTACAAGTACGGTATAGTCCCTAAATATCTTAAATATGGTTAAGAGTAGAAATTTTTGGACAAAAGTCAAAATATGCTCTTAATTTTTTATTATTCAACCAATATTTAAAATGAAATCAACAGAGTAAATAGAACTTAATGAGTTACACAACCTTTATTTAGGCATTCTTCCATATACCCAATCATTTTAACTCTGGGCACACCATGTCTAATTTGAAATAGCCAGCACAATTACATTTCCAAGGGTCAAATTGTTGGGCAAATAATTGTTCTAAGATATGTAATTCGGTCAATTACTAAAAATTTCAAAAATTGGGCAGACAGCAGCATACATACTAGAGTAAATTACATTATATTTATAGAATCTCTCATATAATATCATAAAATGCTTAATGAAAACAAATTTGAATTCAAAAATCAATATATTTCGATAAGATATTAAAAACCACAAGGTTTGTTAAAAGAATCTTTCATTAAAAATAAAGAACTCACAATCATACATCCACTACATACCATACACTTATACCATTTTCTTACAAATCTGTATGAAATTAAAGCTAATAATAATTTTAAAGTTAAGCCGTTTTCGATTTTGCATTTTTGATTACAAAACATAAGAAATGCTAAAGTTTGCGTTCGATTTTGTCAAATTTAGCAAATTTAGGAAAATGCTCACCAAACAAAGGAATTTCCTAATTTCTGTAAGGTTACTCTTTCCCATGCTTGCCGAATTTAGGAAAGTGCTTATGAAAAAATGTAAGCAAACAAGATGGCGGTGTAGTAAGTTGTTTGATTTGATGAATGTTTCATTCATGAAATTAGCTTTAAATTTAATTTCTTCCATATTGATAAACTCCATCACAATCGTTGATCAATTATTTGTAATAAAAACCATGTTATTTTTTTTGTTTATTCCAAAACCACGAGCTCCATCACAACAGCTGATCAAAATATTTGTAAAGAAATGTTCGATTATGCCCAAAATTTGTGCTAAAACTGGATTAGCATTTCTTATTGAGCGTAAGCACAAAGGCAAAATCGAAAATGGCTTTAATAAATGGATTATTCATTATGAAACTAAATAAGGAAAAAATGTTCCAAGTCCTTATAAAAAGATCTTGCAAGCCTGATATTGAAAACAGTATCTGGCCAGGGATGGAGTGTTTTGAAATGGTAGGATGTCTGGCTGGAGCAGGATATTATTACAACACTAGTAAACATTACTTCTATCAGTAAGATGTTAATTATTTTTTTAAAACCACTAACCCACTCTTTAGTACAAAATTTAAGAGGATGAAACCAAACAACTCATAAACTACCAATAAAATTGACATACCATTGCTCCAAAAATAGCCTCATTAAAACTAATAAAATAAGAATAATGTATAGATAATTAATACCTGAATATACCAACTCAATCTATTTTTAAAAGTTGCAAGTAAACTTTCATTTTGCACATTCTGAGATGAACAAATCCAAACATAGCTATCTTACTCAGTTGCTAAAGAATTATTTTCTCAAATCTAGACAAAATTCTTTATTTACCTATTGACTCTCTCTTTACCTGGTCTTGTATGTAGAATTTTCTTTTCTCAAAAGGGTTGAGAAGAAAAATTTTATAACCCTGAATTCCATCCCCTCCAAGAAATCTCCTTTGTGTGTCCATTTCCCTCGATCTTGTCTCATGTAATTAAACATTATACTCCCTCAAGCATTTCAATACTTAGGTAATGGTTCAAACTTCTGTACAGTATTGAATCAATGATCTTACAAACTTATAGGACTTAATCATTACCTCCTTACTCCTGTAAATAACATTACAATTTTATAAAACCTATCAATCTGTTTGATCTACTCCTAAATTCCAAAACAATGCTCTGACAATTTCAAAATGCTACTAATAATCAATTATCACACCTAAATTTATTTCTTTGTCAAAAGGCTCAGCTATTTTCTATTTATTTGATTTGCAATGTGAAGTACTTTACCCTATATCCTATTGATATTTGCTTGCCATTTATCAACACCAAGAAAAGTTTATCCATTTCAGGCTGAACTTTAATACAAAGGGGTGGCAAATTACCATAAAATGGGTTATATATATATATATATATATATAATATATCTTATATATATATAAATATATAATATATTATATTATATATATATCTAATATATTATATAATATATATATATATATATATTATATATATATTATATCATCAATTAGGGTAACAAAGATGATTACATAGTTTGGGTGAGTATGGATGTTGAAGATGGAATGTCAATATCAAATGCAGCAAAGAAAAACAGTGTGTCAGTACCCACACTATGAAGAAAAGTCCAGGGACTTGTTAAAACTCCAGGTCAAACTGGTAAGAGGACGAGTCTTCTTTCTTTTAAAGTAGTAGTAGTAATTGCAGAACATAACATTTAGCAGTACTAGGGGATTATGGTCTGGCATTTACTAAACTGGAACTTAGGCAATTTGTTCAGCGGCATTTAAATTCAAAAGGTAGGAATGTAGCTTGTTTTAAAGAAAATATAAAGAGGAATAATAAGGTCCTATCTAAAATAAAATGTTAGATCAATAGGAAGAGGGCAGCTATTAACAGCGAAATGGTGTCTGAATAGAGAAGACATTGGAAGGCGTTAATCCATGATGAAACAAACCTGGTAGATGACCCTGGAATACACCTATTGATATTCTGTAAAGCTGTTTCAGTTATGTTTGCGTTAAGTGCTACAAGGAAAAATGTTCCTCCTCACATTGCTTATAAAGGGGATCATCATATAGATTTTCACGTAGAAGATGGCCCAATACACTGCCAATATAATGTAAGCATAAGTGGCTGGTTTGATGGCATCATTTTCTTGGATAATGTTAAAAAAAATTGTGATTCCATTCTTCAACCGGATTTGCATTGACAAAGATGAAAAAATCCTAATCAAAGATAAACTTCCCAGTCATATGTATCTAACAGCCGTAGAGACATTACAAACTAATATACAAATGGTCTCTCTTCCACCTAATTCCACACACTTGCTCCAACCATTAGATGCTGCAGTCTTTCATCCCTTAAAGGTACAGTGGAGGGAAGTAATGGAAAACTTTAAGAAAGGAGTTGGAAGAACTTACAAATTTGCCAAAATATGTTTCCCAGGCTCTTAACAACTTTTGAACAAAATGAAGGACGACTGGAAAAGGATCTCCATTTCTGGGTTTAATGCATGCAGGATACTTGTATCATTTTATTATACAATGGCATGTGAAACCAACTGGTGCAACAATCCTATTCTACTACACATACAATGTACTGTATATTATGAAAGGACATCAAATAAATTAACTTTTCTAAAGAAAATCAAAATGTAAAAATTCTGAAAAGGTTTAAGCAAGAATATTTTTTTTATATATTAAAACATTTTCTGTAATATTTCTCTCATTATTAAAAATAGGGAAACCAATAAAAACATTTTAGGTTAAGAATTATAGAATTTGATTGGTGTTTCGTCTAAAAGTTGAATCGATGCAAACCAAGGACAATGAAGTCTAGCATTTGATTAGAGTTTCCTCTAAAAGCTGAATTGATGCAAACAAAGGACAATGAAGTCTAAGTCTAACTAATTCCCTTTGCTCTTGTCTATCATGGTCATATATACTAAACCAAAAAATCAGGGAGTGGGGATTAACAAGCGACAAAAGACCTTTACAAATTCAAACTGTCTTGACTAAGTTGTAATTCTTTATTTATGTTAATTTCAGCGTTTGAAAACAGAGTAGCAGGTATACATAATAGAAGAATCCTTTGCTGTGGTAACTACTCTATCACACAGTGTTTTCCTGGAATCCAAATTATATAAATTTATATATATAAAAGAACTGTATATTGTATATAATTATGCCATAAATACATTATTATAAAATAAAAATTTCATTTGAGATGAAATTTCATAATTTAAAAGCATAACCAGTGAATCCACATTTTTTAAAACTGTCACACAGACATTACAGGTAAGAATTTAAGAAAGATTAATTTTCTCAAAACTTTTTAAAAGTATTATAGGTATTGTAATTAATTCCTATTGGAAGTTCTTTTTGAACTGTAATCAAAGTAAAGATTGCTTAAATTGAAATTATGTTAAAGGGTAACAGGAATTATCTAAGGCAAAGTTGTGTTCAGAGAATTTTTTCAATTTATTTGTACAAGTCAAATATTTAAGAAAGAAAAAATCATAGATTATTAGTTAGGATCATATTTTTATAATCTTGCACTAGCAGTACATATTTAGCCCCATACAATTTTTTATATAAAAAATGATAGTTTCAGTTTCTAAAAAGTCAAATTTTCTACAGTAAATAACTCCAACAGTCCAGTCTAATTCCCTGGTTTTGTTATTGATCAAGGATAGCACATTGATCTTTGAGTGGAAGTCAAAAATAGATCTATTCTTGACCATGCAATATTTATAAAAACATAGTAGAATCCTTCATCTGATATCTAATCTAATTTTCTAAATACTTTAATAGTAATATGGGCTTTCAGCTTTACCTTTGATACATTTCACATTTACATTTGGAATTAACTATTGGTCAACATATAATACAAAAGTTTTTGCGATTTTTTTTTAAACAAATCTTAAGATTTGGGTCAGAATACCAAGTTTACAATCAATTGCATCAAATAAGAAAATATTGAATCAGAGGAGGATATGCCATGAAAAGGATTAGCTATATATAATTTAAGAAATTAAAAGACTGAGGATGCTACTTTGAGGGAATCCACAATCCATTTTAAGTTTGATAATTTATTTGATTTACTTATACCTACTTTTTCTATTTTTCTAATTAAAACGATTACGTTGGGCAGGGTAAGACTCGGACCACCTTAGGCATAACTTGGTCTCCCGACTCTCCCTAATGCAAACCTTTTTGGAAATTTTTTTTTTTTTTTTTTTTGAAAATCAAGACCCTATAGTCAGTCATAAGCACACAAAAAAATAATAATGTAATTCTAATAATAATAGTTTTATTAATAGTTTGAATAACGCTCAGTCACCCCGACCTTGGAGGGGTGAAGCGGACCACCATTGAGGGGTGAATTGGACCATTGAGGGGTGAATTGGACCATATGTTTAAATTCCTCTTTATGTATAAACTTCAATTTTATATTTTAAATTTTACTTATATTTTGGGCAATATTTATCAATATTACAATTCTGTAATGAAGTAAGTAAAAAGTAATCAATAATGATACATAAATATAAGAATAAAAATAAGGTGGTCCGATTCACCCCTCTCAGCTCAAAAAATTTTGACACTTTTTTTGAATTCAGTGTATATTAAAATTTCAATTTTTTTAAAAATTTTCACTTAATATATGATAAGCTTTTAATTATAATTAAATAATTTATACGTAATAAAGAATGGTCAATAATAAAACACTTAAATATCACGAAAAACAAGTGGTGGTTCCGATTCACCCCTCCATCAATTTTTTTACGGCGGGGTGATAAATCGGACCAAGTTAGGCCCCGGATTTTGCCATAAATCCGTTTGGATCAAAATTACTGTTGCCAGTTTAAAAGCTCAACATACTTCGAAGTGTGAATCCACACTGAAAAAATAATTTAAAATCCATTATTCGATGTTCATTATTATTATTGATTTAAAAAAATTCTATAATTTTTCAAAAGTGAAATTCCTATTGAAGGGCATTTTGTACCCTAATTACTATACAATTTTTAAAAAAATAATAAAAACTTTCTTTTGAACAAACAGATGATCTAAATAAAACTTGTAGTATTCTACCGCGTGGCTATTAAACGAGCAAAATTTTTTATTTTTTTTTTATTATTATTATTATTTTTTATTTTATTTAGAGTGGACCGAATCACCCCTCCTAAAGAGGCGGACCCGGTCACCCCGCCCGACACTATATGAGGAAATTTAATTTTTATTATTCTAAGAATATTTGCATGACATCATTGATTTGATTAATAATTTTTTTTTAGTTAAACAGATATACTTAACATATACTTAACTATCATAATTTACAAATTAATTAAAATTTTGTTATAAAATGTAATAAATATCCCACATAATAGTCTATTATGATTAAATTCCAATAAGATTTATAATAACAATAATAGGTATCTTTCTCCACTTATTTGGTTATAAAATGGCCAAGTTCAATGAAGATAGGGTAATAGTTGAGATTAGCAGATTCTGATAAAATATTGATTTTTTTTTTTTTGTAAAAAAGTTCAATAGATTCTAAAAAATTATATATATTTTTTAAAATCGATCGATGTTTTGATATTGCTAGAAGCAGCTCTGCCAATTGTTATTAATAAAAAATAGCCAAATTTACAATATTTTTATAAGCAATATTATTAGTTTTCATATATTTCTTTTTACATCGGTAAAATCAGTAAGGCTATAATAAGTTTGGTTAAGTAAACAAATATTTACTGTGTATAGTTAACAAAACTTACAATAAACTAAACTTAATGAGTCCTAAATAGAATGTAAAGAAAAAAATTTGGGGGGTACATTTGATTAAATTTATATACAAGAGCTAGGTATGGCACCACTGTTTTAATACTTTTACATGGGGATGAAAGATATATATAAAAAAAAAAGGATAATCGTAAAAAAAAAAAAATTATTTTATCAGAATCTGTTGAACTCAACTATTACCTTTTTTTTTAATCATTTTTTTTATATATATACATCTTTCATCCCCATGGAAAAGGTCTAAAAAAAGCCGTGCCAAACCTCTTATATATAATATTAAACTACCAAATCTTATATTTTAAATTTTATTTATGACCCATTAAGTTTATTATGATAAGTTTTATTAAGTATACATAATAAATATATGCAAACTTAA
>JABUQX010043961.1:40000-55964 GCA_015478945.1 Trachelipus rathkii
CTTTCATCTTGGGAAGAAATCATATCGTCTAAGCATGGTATGAAAACTGTGAGTCGATAATTCTTCTTCGGGTCTGTAGAAGCTGGATTGGGTTGATGCCCCTGGAGATCAACTGCTCTTGGTACTGTTATTTCGATATTTATATGATCTGCCAGTTCCTGCAAATATTCGAACATTTGGTGAAACTCAGAATCAGCATTTTCTCTTAAGAAGTTGGATTGAAGTTGAAGTTGGACTCATCGTTTAAAGGCCACGTATTCTGGTGAGTACATTGACAATCCTTTAGGGAATTGGTGATTTAGTCTTGCATGTTAACTTAGTTGACGAAGTAATTTATAGTTTGGCTGATTAAACTGCATGTTGTATGAATAATTGTGGGTTTGGGTTGATTATTTGAATGATATCAATATATAGCTTGTAACAGTGCTAAGTATATTGGCTCTGATGAATATTTTGACAATTATCCATTGAGTCTTTGGGACATTGGTGGTTTAGTTTTGTATGTTAGTTTAATTGACATAGTTGATTTTAGTTTAGTTTAATAAACTGTATATTGCGTCTATAATTGTGGGATTGGGTTGATGAAAATTTAGGTATTGGATGATCCATTCATAGTGAATGGCAACTTTTGCGTTTATGCCTGAGACAGTTCTTGATAGGCCCCTTGTGACTTATAACTGTCTCTATTTTCTTATGTTCTTGTTGACATAAAGGCTAAAACAATGAAATTAAATAACTTAACTGCCATCATCAGTTTAAAAAAAAAAAAAGATAAAAAAAATAAAAACAAACACTATTATGATATTTTTTATATAAAAGAAAATCAAGCAGTTAATCCGAATTCCTTTATCATAATTATCTGTTAAGTGATTCAAAATGGTTTTTAAACTATGAAAGTACTTTATTTTTCTTCTGAGGAATCTAACTCATTAATGAGTGTCGACGTTCTAGCTTTATGACCCCCTCCCATTTTACTTAATTGTTTAAGTCTCTCTCTCTCTCCTCTCTCTCTCTCTCTCTCTCTCTCTCTCTCTCTCTCTCTCTCTTCTCTTTCTTTCCTCTCTCCTCCTCTCTCTCTCTCTCTCTCTCTCTCTCTCTCTCTCCCTCTCTCTCATCTCTCTCTCCTCTCTCTCTGTCTCTCTCTCTCTCCACTTAATTTTTAATTCAATGGAATCGCTCATGTTTGATTATTATTTAAGCACTTGTAAGATTTGATTAATATAAAATAATCGATTTTTTTTCAATAAAATATAAGCTAATATCGAGTATTCGATTCGAAGTACCACCAAACGAATGGAATTACAAACAACACAATGTATGAATTTGTTTGGTTTTACACTCCTTAAAATCAATTTACTTTATCCTACTGATTCCTAAGCAAATAATATATATGATGTAGCTACAGTTTCTTGTGCTAAACAGCGGTGTCTAGCATCCAACTGAAAAAATATTTAAATTAAGTATATTAATATTAGCGTAAATTAAATTTATAATTTAAGCTAATTATAATATTGTTACAACACTAATAAACATATGTGTGTGTAAGGAAGGATCACCTAATAAATCAAAAATTTTCCATTTAAATATATTTTTTATAACGGCAGAGATTTTACAGGCTAAATAAAAATGGTTGTTAAAAAATGAATTTTAGAAGTGTTCTAGAATATTCATTTTGTTACTGTAAATTAATTTTTTTCCCTGTCGGCATATATTTGTATGCGAAAAATTCGACATAGTCAGAGTCATAGTATAAATATAATAAAAATATTTATACTATGGTCAGAGTGAACTTGAAACCTTAAGCAGTTTTCGATTTTGTATTTGTCCTTACGAAACGTAAGGAATGCTCGAGTTTGAGTTCGTTTTTGTCAACCTTAGCGCAAAATCGTGAAAAATGCTCACGAAACGTAAGGGATTTCCTTAATTCTGTAAGGTTGCTATTTCCCGTGCTTGCCGAATTTAGCACGTTCTTACGAAAAAAGTGTAAACAAACAAGATGGCGGCGTGGTAGGCCCGTTTGAATTGATGAATGTTTCATTCAATAAAATTAGCTTTAAATCTAATTTTTTGCCAAATCGATAAACTCCATCACAATAGTTGATCCATTATTTGTAATATGAACCACTTGTTATTTTTTTATTTCTGTTTATTTCAAAACCACGTGCTCCATCGCAACAGCTGATTCCAACTGTTTGTAAACAAAAGTTACTTTTATGAGAAATCGCGTTCGTTTATGCACGAAATTCGTGCTAAAACTGGGTAAGTATTTCTTATCGAGCGTAAGCACAAATGAACAAAAATGAAAACGTAAGGGTCTTAGATTATGCTTGAAATCAAGAACAGCTGAATAGTAGTAGTAGATGACTTACCTCAAAATGTTAGTCGTATTAGTAAAACCAAAGAAACTACGGAATTTTTGGTTAAATTGAAACTTAGATTTAGGAAAATTAAATGCTAAAATATAATTTTATTTTTCTGACTAAATGAATTTTTAAATATGACAGTTAATATTTGTAAATTTGATATATTGAATAATTGGGTAGCCCTGCCTCCACGTGGCAGTTTTATAATAAGTAAATTGATATATTAATTATTTAGTTATTTAGTTATATGAATGATATATATATATATATATATAATATATATTATATATATATATATATATATATATACTATATATATATAAATATATATATATATATAATATATATATATAATAAGTATATATATATAGTATAGATATAGATATATATATATATAGTATATAATATATATATATATAAATATAATAATATATATAATTAATATATATATATATATATATATATTATATATATATATGACTATAATAGTATATTTAAACTATATATAATATATATATATATAATATATATATATATATATATATATATATATGACAGTTTTAGGATGGCAAATTTCCTGAAAATAATTTTATTTGAGTTATCTGGGCATTATAATTGAAGCATGTCAGGGGCATAAAGTTGAACTATCTGGTGTTTGTTGTGTAAACACTTCAGAGGTTCTTTGACACAATCTTGAGGATAGAAGAATAATGACAAAAATTCTAAGAGTCGCCGCGATGAACTCCCAGATTAAATATTAGGAACATATATTAAAGTGGTTTAACGTTTGTCCTACAGCATGCTTGTTCATGCTTGAATTCGACTGCGAGTGTATGTGTTTATGTATGGTAAATCGTTCCTTTTTCAACTTTCAAGACAAATTTTATAAACAAACCCCCGGATTATGCTGGGTTTCATTCACTTTCCCCAGTTTTCAGTAACATCTTCATGGAATTAATAGAAACTTACCACATATTCCCACAATTTCCCTCCATAGGCTGGTACCGCTATGTTGACGATGTTTTTTCATTTATACCAAAGGACATAAATCTAAATACAATTTTTAACTTTATTAATAATATACATACAGATATAAAATTTACAATGGAAACAGCAAACAACAATACAATAAACTTTTTGGATTTACATATCTCATGGACAAAAGACAACCTGCCTTCTTTTAACATTTATCGAAAGCCAACCTCCAACCCTTCATATATACACTGGTTTTTGGCTCATGACACTTCCACAAAAACAGCAGTACTTAGTAACCTTTTCCTCCGAGCTTTCAAACTCTGCAGCTCCCAATACCTGCAAACCGAAACTAAAATACTAAAAAACATATTTTACAAATTAAATTACCCCCAGAATATCGTAAACAAATCGTATCATAAAGCCAAACAAAAATATTTACAATTAACCTTAACTAATACTCAGTATACAAACATTTTACCCATACCTAACATACCCAATAATATTATTCGTAACTATATCCCTGATTGCGTATAAAAATAGTTAAATCTAATAACATAAACCCTTAAAAAACAGTCACTTAAACCACTAATAATAACAACCAAAACATTGATTCAGGCATACTATTCCTTGTAATATATAAAAACTATTATATACTTCCACATATATATCTTCTATTTTGCTTATTTTATTAGTTTATTTTAGGATATAATAACTATTATATACTTTCGCTTATGTCTCTTCTATTTTATTTTATTTTAGTACCGTATTAGGATGTAAGATATAAAAAAGTCATAAGTATCAACTTATATTATTTAGTGGAATTTGTACTTTGCCAATATTGGGTATAATTAACAAAGAATTCCCCTAAACGCCAAAAATCACTATAAACACTTCAAATTCAAAAACCGTACTATTAAGGCGTGCTTGTGAAAACAAAATTTTAATAATCAAAATGTAAAAGGGTATAGAGGTAAATTCCTTCATTTCTTTTTAGCTATAACGCTATCTCTATTCTCTTTACCTTCTTCACGCAATCAAAATTTTAACCTTAACTAAGATTTTAAGTGATAGGTTACAAAAGCCAAGAGGCTTAGTTATCTATGGACTATCAAGATCTTATTCAAAGAGCAAAAATTCTTTGAAAACAACAAATTCAGGTAAGGCTAATGTAGATACACAATTGTACTTATATATCACTTTTTAATCCTTATATCTTTCAAAGAATTTTTGTAATTAATTTAATCTGCTTTAGATTAAATTTTCGTCAATTGTGTAATCTATATTGGTCTTAACGAACGGATTTGTTGCAAGTTCTTGGATAACTCATGCCTATCAATTGCAAATTACAATCAAACTATCTCCGAAGCTTATAGCAGTTTTCGATATTTTGTGTATTATTAGGTCAAAATCATTTTAAAATTAAGGTTTATTTGAACGTGGGAAAATATTAGAGACGGTAGAAGCCACATGGGCCTATCGAGACTAGCCTATTTGGTGTTTTTGTCCTAAGTTTAGTTAGTCATAGTTGTGTTTAATTCAAAATTTGGTATGAGAGTTATAGATAAGCAATGCAAAATTGCCTAACCATTCCATTATAGTGATTTCCTAAAAAATTCAAGCTCAACTTAGGCCTAGGTCATTTCAACTCAAATTTGTTGTTTTTTTTTGTATTCTTCTATACCTTTTCAATAAATTCAAATCAAATAATTTGGCTGTGTGGCCCATTCTCATTTTTCCTAAAAAATTCAATTTCAAACGTTAGGCATTCTTGACCTAGATCACTTTTCAACTTCAAATTTTATTTTTTTTTGGTCTATAAGACCTTTCAAAATCAAAATCCAATAATTTAGCTGGTGTAGGGCTAATCTTTCATTATTAGTCCATCTTTCTTCAAGGTTTCATTTGTCCTTGGGTCATTCTAGCCAATTTCAGCGAAAATGTCTGAACCAGAGATACAAAGCCCTTCTTGATAGAGTTAATAAAAATCTAAGCCTATAGTTCAAGCCATTTCTCTCAAGGCACAAGTAGATATTTATCTTAGTCAGATAGAGAATAGGCCTACACAGATAATATAAAGATAAATGATGCAGTTTATGTAAAGAGATCTTGTAGAGGAAAGTAGCCGTCCTTGTTAAAGATGATTAAACAAAGGATACTAATATAATAAAATATATTAATATGATAATGAGTTGACTCCCTCAATTTCCTGAGTTTTCATAATCAGGAGTGTTGTAGTCAGATCAATACCGAATCTTCCGATTAAGATCAATAATTAAGTGAATGTAAAATTTAAGGGGTCCAAAATTCACCCCTCCAAAAAATACTGCTCTCATTTCAACAGTGAATCTGTTCTTAGAGCTATAAAATTGTGGTTTCTTTGAGGCAATGAAACTGATAAGTTTGCTTATAAAAACTTTTCTTCGAATTTAAGAGTTCACTTAGATTTTACAGAAATTAAGTGAATACCCATTAAACTTTCACTGCTAAAAAATAAATTAAGGGGAGAGCATACTCTTCGTGATTCAAAATCTTTCTTTTAGTGATAATAATTATATAAGGCTCTTTGAAACTTTTAGACAGAGTTTAGACAAAAATTCATCAAGTTGATGAAATCATTAAAAATAAATCTTAATAACCAGTATTTTGAGCCCAACATATAATGCGAACTAGGGTTTACTTAAATGATATCAGAACATTAATATATGAACTTGAGAGTTATAACCTCAAATATCTTGAGGAGGCTACTGGATTAGTAGTACTTAGCCACTATAAGTTTTTAATCAAAATTACCTATTGGTAGGTCAAAGGAATTAATCGAATCGATGAAATACCAAATTACCGATTCGAAATCGAAATATCGATATTCAAAATGAAGTTTCTCAAAATATTGTTAAAAACGTCAAATCAATAATAAAGGGTCAATTTCAATCAAGTCCTCCCCATAATCCTATTCTAAACTCAAAAATAAAATATTCGGCTAATTTTCTCTATTCTCTAAAACTATGAAAAAATGAAGAATGCGTCCTTAAAATCTAATAATAGGCCTGACTCCAATTCTGTTTGCAGAATTTCAAAACTCATACTAATGAAGTTATTGGAAATGAAGCTTCTCATAGTATTGATTTCCATTTCTAAATCAAAGGTTATTCAAAAATCTTGTAAGTTGTTCAGGGCATGATCCAATATTTTGCTCTGGCGTAGCCTAATTTTCCGCCCCCCTAAAAATGGACATAAAATTCGGAATTTTCAGCCGATTTTGACTATATAAACACCAAAATGTAGCTTTTTTTGCCCTCTAAAACGTTGTTTTCTGGTGTTTTTCTGTGACTGTAGTCATTCTTTCAGAATTTTCAATTTTTCAAAATCCATGTTTTTGACAATTTTCATATCAACTTTCAGAATTTTTTGGGAAATGACTTCAAACTTGAAATATGCATAGAATGGTCCATTACCAACAATTATCACTGATGATTTTTCGATATTTTGATTTTTGTGCTCAGCGTTGTCCAATTTCCAAACTCATTTTTTTTAATTTGAAAAGTGAAAAATTGACATATTTTTTTTTTCTACTCATCCGATCAACATCAAATTTTCAGGGCTTGTACAATTGGGCAAGATGTATCTTTTTTACTTAAATAATTTTTTTGTATACTCAAAAGAAAATTTTTAAAAAAATTTCAAAATTTTTTTTTTGGGAAAATTTATTCCAAGAACAAATCCAAACCTATTGCATATACAAAGAAATTATCTAAGTAAAAAAGATGCATCTTGCCCGATTGTACAAGCCCTGAAAATTTGATGTTGATCGGATGTGAAAGAAAAAAAAATATGTCAATTTTTCACTTTTCAAATAAAAAAAAATGGGTTTGGAAATTGGACAACGCTGAGCACAAAAATCAAAATATCGAAAAATCATCAGTGATAATTGTTGGTAATGGACCTTCATAGCATATTCAAGTTTGAAGTCAATTTCCTCAAAAAATTCTGAAAGTTGATATAAAAATTGTCAAAAACATGGATTTTTGAAAAATTGAAAATTCGAAGAATAACTACAGTCACAGAAAAACACCAGAAAAAACGTTTTTAGAGGGCCAAAAAAAAGCTACATTTGGTGTCTATATAGTCAAAATCGGCTGAAAAAATTCCGAATTTTATGTCCATTTTTAGGTGGGGCTGAAAACTGGAATCAGCCCCGGCAAAATGTTGGAACATGCCCTTCATCACAAGGTCATTGTATGACCAATTTGCATGTTTAATCAAACCTATTGAAACGTTAAAAAGAAAAAAAAAAAAATTTAGAAAGGTGTAATGAATAAATCTATGGCCCCAAATGTTCAATGTACTAAACATACTGCAGATCAGTGTCCTGGACTTGAGGAGCAACTTTCTTTTAGTTGCCAAGTTTGCAATAAAAGAAGTCATATTACAGCTCTTTGTAAGCAAAGGAAAAGTTCCACCCTCACAAATGTATGTCTTAGTTTTAGTCAAAGCACCAACAATTTATATTTGTTGCCATCATATACTATAATGATTGGTAGGGGTAAAGTTTCGGCTTCAGTTCGATGCTTAGTCGACTGTGGCTCACAGAGGTCCTACCTTTCTAAAAGAGTGCTGGACAAACTCAATATATCTGTAGAGAATCATCAAAGCACTCAATAAGATATAAAAACCTATTTAGGTGTTAGCACCCGCACTTTGAAAGAGACTGTTCTGATGTATATATGACCACAGTCTTGTTTCACACCCTTCCTCTTTTGGTTGATGAGGATCTTAAATTAAGTTAACGCGAGATTAAGTCGTAGATCAGGCCTCTAATTAGATGAAAGAAATAATATCTTTCACAAATTAGCTTGATTCTGGGCTATAAAGAGTCAATAACTCATTTTTCGATTTGGATGCCTTAATTGGCATTGATTTAATAGAGTATTCCTCTACGTAGAATTGATTAATATGTATTGATGTGGATCTGCTTTTATAAGTTAAGAGATGGTTTATTATTCCACATTTGGAAATATTAACTAATTTTATATACAATAATCACATTTACAAGTTTTCAGAATCCACCAGCAATTCGTTCCAAAATCAATAATCATATTCAAAATCAAAATCTAAATCAAAAATCAATGAGGTTAACCATACTTGGTTAAATGCAGTCTTAAACCCTGTACATTCTTATTTTGATCCTTTAAGCCACATACTTAACTAATTCTGAGGTAAGAGCAAGGATTAGATAAACATGTATCAAATTAGAGTCCCTTAGGTAGTAGTAATGTAGCCTAATAATTAAATCTTGTATAGATCGATTTGAATACTAGATTGAATAATTCAATAGGTAATTTATAGAGTTCAAAGAGAAATTCATATATGATCTCCTTGATTGAAGATAACTCCCTTGTTGCCATCAATACTATAACATTGCTCTTGCAGTACTTAATAGAGTTCATGAAAATTTAGAAAGGAAAGATTTAGTTAAAGCCTATGAGATGTCTTTCGCATACAATTAAGGCTGATGGTATTTATTGTAATTGAGTTCAGTGTATCTCCCTTCTGAGTATATATAAAATTATTCTTGGGTTTCCTCACTAGAACCTGTTATCTAAAACTGATGAACATATGTAATCACAAAGGTCAGGCCTGTGGTTTAAGATGTTCTCTTTAAAACTAACCTTTACCATCTCTTAAATGAGGCCGCCTTACTGGACCAGATCTTATGTCTTCTTATTAGGACCATTTATTCCGGTTCAGATCAAATCAGTTTATTATGCTAGCGGACATTAAGCAAGCCTTCCTTCAGATTAAGTTAAAATCTAGCGAAGACCGCAATCGCTTTTGCTTTTTTTTTGGAAAAGTAATGGTCAATTTAAGGCTTATCGATACTCAACCATTGTTTTGGTTTCACATCCTCCACCTTTCATCCTCAATTATATCAACAAGCATCCATGCTCAGTCATATGAGGATGATGCATGTACTCCCAGATTCTATTAAATAATTTTTTTGTTGATAATTTTAATTACTTATGGGCATGATCTACAACATTTAAAAGAACTTTATTATGAATGCAACAAAAGAATGGAGGATGGTGGTTTCCATCTTAGAAGTTGGGACTCTAATAATGATCAATTAAGAACTGTTATGGAAGAAGAGGGTAGAATAGTTCAACATCAGGATTTAGAAGATAAGGTTCTTGGATATCTTTTTAATCCTCTTACAGATAAGTTAAAACTAGCAAAATTTCAGTAAATGCTGATGCAAATACCAAAGATTGTTGTTATCTGCTGTGTCCAAGGTTTTTGATCCTTTAAATATCCTTTTACCCGTAACTTTAAGAGGTCGGTTACTAATTAGGAAATTATGGCAATTAGGTCTCGATTGGGATGAAAAGGTCCCTGCTGATGTTTTAGTTTCCCTGGTCTCACTAATGTTCCGATTTATATAATTACATAATATTGAAATTGAAAGGTGTGCTTTCTCACCTCTCCCTCGAAACTCTTTATTGTATTTTGTGGATGCTTCACCCTCTTGTTTAGTTTTGTCGTTTATAGTAATATGGCACGGTTCTAATTTAATATTCTCAAAGGCCAAGGTGGCCCTCCTCAAATCTAGGGCTTGCCCTCTTTGAGTTGTTTGTCTGTGTTCTTATTTTTCAAATGTATCAAATCAATATTATCCGAATTTCCTAATGTACAGTTCAAAAACATAAAGGTGTTTGTAGAGCGCTCAAATTGTCCTTCATCGGCTCCTATCTGGAAGTGCAAAAATAAAAATATTTTTGTAAATAATAGGCTCAAAGAAATTTAACAAATCAAAAAACAAAAATCAAGTTGAGCTAGAGTACAAAGTATCCATTTCTTAGCTTACAATCTAATACTGCTGGACTGCTTGCTGGATTGCATGTTATTGCGAAAACGCAGAGATTCTGATTAACCAGAGGGGTTGTTACAACCTCTACTTTTCCTTTTTCAAAATTTGCCTTATGGCTTAAAGGGTCCTTGTCTTGATTCCTTCTAGAGATCAAATCTCAAATGGCCTATTGTAGAACTTAACATGTTTTGTCAGAGGCCAATAAGGAAAAAGACTTTAACAGTGTAAACACTATCTGTGCTTTTTCTTCCTCAGATTCTTTGTTTCACCATTAAAGATTACGTCAGTGTGTGCAAAGGCTTTATAAAGTAACTTCAAAATATTCAAATTCATTAGCAGGAGTAAAGGGCTGGATAAAGATTGTGATCAGAAAGCCCAACTCTATTGGTTGAAGATAATGCAGCAGCATTGTTTTTCTAAGGAGATATTATTTCTCCAAAATCCTAAAAAGGATGAAATTCCACTGCTGGTCAATCAACTTAACTTATTCATAGATGATAAAGGCCTCATCCGATCCAAAGGGAGAATTGGCAAGACACTTTTATATAATGATTGATGTGATAATCCAAATTCTTCTTGCAAGGCGAATCATCATCTCCACTAGATTGATCATAAGAAGAGCATTCAATGTTCAAGATGTCAACGACTTGGTGTTCAACCACTATCCAAATTTCAATCAGAGCCATGGCTTTTCTGGATGAACCCAAAAGGGGCCCCAGGGGTCTCCAGGCCCCTGTAAAGATATGTTTTGTCAGACTGTATAGGTTTAGGATTTCTTCTGAGTTCCGTATTATGCAAAAAATTTAACGTATACCCCTTTAATATCCAAAAATGACTCAATCTTCCTCATCTAGAGTTAATTTTTGTGCGCCTTTTTTGAGCAATTACTGGCGTGGAAACTTTACATGGGCAATCTCGTTGTAAAGATTTAAATGATAAGGAATTTTCAAAAAATGTCTATTATTTACAAAACTCCTCTTATATTTTCAGGCTATTCATTTGATGTCCTTCAGATATGTCCATGAATCTTTTTTACTTTCATCCCAACGTCACAAAATTATTGGCATACCATCCAATTTGTACTCTGATAATGCCAGAAATTTCAAACAAGGTGGAAATATACTGTTAGAATCTTTGTTTTCAGATATGTTCTCCGAACATATGCGTATCAAAAACATCAAACATTACAAGATTCCTAATCTATTCCAGTTGGGTGGGATATTTTGGAGAGAATGATACGAACATGTTAAGGGATGTCCTAATAAAACATATATGGTAAGCAACCTTGAACCTACTTTTCAACTGTTAAAGTATTTCCAATCTCACCATGTTACAAATTCAAAGCCTTTACACTATAGGTCATCAGTAAGAATTTGAAGTTATTGCTCCAATTCCTTTTTGCAAGGCCTTATGGCATATCAAAAAACCTCATATTCATGAAGTTTCCCCCCCATATGGAAAAACTTCCTCCCTCACAACAAGACTTTAGCATAACTCTACTGCTCAGAAGAGTTTTGGAGACTTTTCAGGGAATTATTGGTATGATCTTACCTATTTAAATTTGCGCCAGACAGTAGAAGTCTCTTTATCAGTCAGAGTGGACCAACAGAATAAAGATTGGAGATATAGTTCTGATACACACACGTAACAAACCTAGACCCTTCTGGCTTTTGGGTAGAGTTCTGGAAGTCATTGTTGGTGATGACGATAAGATAAGGAGTGTGTTATTAAAAAGGGGAGATGGATAAACCTGTCATCTATTCTATTTGTCATCTCTACCATTGGAGTTATCTATTTCATTCTGTCTCCAGTGGCAGAAACTGATGCTTAGAGACGAAGCAGTGATCTCTCATATTCAGATGGTCAAAAAATCAATGAAATTACAGATCAAAGTTTGAAACCTCAAATTCAAATTCAGTTCTTTCAAAGTAATAGGTGGTAACTGCCTATTGTAGAATGAAACAAACCTTCAACATTCGGTATAAATTCATTTTCACCTCACTTTGACTCTCTAACACAGCTTTAAAATCAAAATTTTCTCGCTCAATCAAGTCAAAGAAAGCCTCTTAGACAGGCTGGGCTGTCAAGAAGTCAAGAATTCCTTTCGCAGAATTTAATCTGATTTGTTAAAAATTAATTCTTTTAATTGCAATGGTTCCATTTGCAACTCTTCAGTGGGAGGAAATAAAAACTATTATATACTTCCACATTATATATCTTTCCTATTTTGCTATTTTTATTAGTTTATTTTAGGATATAATAACTATTATATACTTCCACATTACAGTCTCTTCCTATTTATTTTATTTTAGTACCGTATTAGGATGTAAGATATACAAAAAGTCATCAAGTATACAACTTATATTTAATTTTAGTGGAGATTTTGTCATTGCCAATTAATTGGTATAATTTACAAGAATTCCCCCTAAACGCCAAAAATCACTATAAACACTTCAAATTCAAAACCGGTTCTATTTAGTCGTGCTTGTGAAACCAAAATTTTAATAATCAAAAATGTAAAAAGGGTATAGTTACTAAAATTTCTTTCATTTTTTTCAAATATTTTCTATCAACCTACTCTCTATTCTCTTCCTTCTCACAATCAAATTACCTAACTAAGATTTTAAAGTGGATAGGTTCAAAAGCCAAGAGGCTTAGTTATCTATGGACTATCAAGATCTTATTCAAAGAGCATAAATTTCTTTGAAAACAACAAATTCAAGGTAAGGCTAATGTAGATACACAATTGTACTTATATATCACTTTTTAATCCTTATAAATAATTGCCCAAAAAAAATACATAGGTGAAACCAATAATCTTTCGACCATTAGATAAAACGAACACAAAGCCGATTTAAAAGGTGATAAACAATCCTCCTCCCTAGTAAAGCATAGACAAATTAACAATCACACAATTAATATAAACAACGCCACAATCATAAAACATATTCAAAACACAGAAAACAGAAAAATTTATGAATCCTTCATCATCAAGAACAGCAACAACTTTAATCAACAACAAGGTGAAATTCAGCTAGACGAAACAATTAATATGTACCTCAAAGAATCATCGTCCTTCGGCAAAATTCTCAAAAAAGTATAACATTGGTAAAAGTATTCTATCTACCCAAAGAAAATAATTACCAAGGAGCCAAATTTAAAAAGTAGCTAAAATTGTAATAATTAAATTTTGTATAATTCAGTTGTCCCGACGGTGTCTCGAGTACGAGCACGAAAGCTCGACGTTTAACCACTATCTGTGTAGTGTTGTTTTTTTCTTTATTTCCATGTGAATTTACAATTAAAATTAATTAGCTTCTATTCTTCATTTTATAACCTCAAGGGGGAAGTGAATTCTGTATAAATTTGCACTCTGTAAAAATTTGAACTACGTGAAGTTTGTAGTTATTTCATCCATACGATATGAACCCCGTATTACAACAAGAGGTTTTACTATTTTTGAACTTAAATTATTTCGCAAAGAAGCTATTCTACAAATACATGGACTCATTAACTTCAGCAAACCTTACCAAATGTAACCTGAAATTTCTTCAAAATTGCCTAGACGAGTGTATTATCCCGAGAACCTTAATCCCCAATTACGTCTTTGTAAACAAAACAGAACCTTTCCCAGAGATTTACAAACAGTTATTATTGAACCGTATTCAGGGAATAAAGTCGGATGTCAAGAGAAAATTTAGACAAAACTACTATAATTTTAAACACCTTCAACAATATTTCGCCAACAATTTTGAGATCTTAACCTGTTTTCCAAACTACTAGAATACGCTTACATCATTAGAGACAGAAAAGTAAACTTAAGAAACTCTCATCTAAAAATAAAATTGGACAATTTATTCAAAAACAGCATTTGGCATAAAAAATCAAACCCGGATATCATCAAAAACTACTCGAACTACAATTTAACCCAAAACGAACTGACAGTTTTAGGCTATGGCCTAAGTTTTGCCCTTCCCAATACCGATCCATGGTTACATCTAACCAAAAATTTTAATTCCTGGAAGAAACACAATCAAAACCAGAACATTAATAATGACATATTGTTTGGTATCTTACTTAAATTACAGAAGGATTTTCTTAAAAACATCACCCTACCCAAAAGATTTTACATTGCTCTTTTCAAATTGAAACAAAATCAAAACATAACAATCTCTCGTTCAGATAAAGGGAATAACATAGTTATTTTAAATACTAATGATTACCTCACTAAATGTTACAATTTGCTTAACGATACCAACACATATACCTCCGTAAATAAAAACCCCCTTAAAAATTTCCAGGCATCGTTCAACAAATCTCTCTCCAATATCTTACCCAACCAAAAAGATCTAATAAATAAATACAAGGCTTACCTCCATATACTTTCAAAGTTTTAATCAATACCCAAAATTCACAAAGAAAACATACCTCTACGTCCCATAATCTCCAACATTAATTGCATCACACAGAAACTCTCAAAATTGCTTTCATCACAATTACAACCCCTCATTGGAAATATTTCACCTTCACACATAAAAAACTCAGAACACTTCATTCATTTAATTCACAACAAATACCTTTCGAACTATAATGTAGTCAGTTTTGATGTAACATCCCTTTTCACCAAAGTTCCTGTAAAATTCACCATAGATTTACTTGATTATCATCTAACACGTCATAATATCACTCTACAACATCCTTTCTCCATCATAAAACAACTAGTTTACCTCACACTTGATCATTCCTTTTTCAACTTTCAAGACAAATTTTATAAACAAACCTCCGGATTATGCATGGGTTCATCACTATCCCCAGTTTTCAGTAACATCTTCATGGAGTTAATAGAAACTAACCTCATATTACCACAATTTCCCTCCATAGGCTGGTACCGTTACATTGACGATGTTTTTTCATTTATTCCACCAAAGGACATAAATCTAAATACAATTTTTAACTTTATTAATAATATACATACAGATATAAAATTTACAATGGAAACAGCAAACAACAATACAATAAACTTTTTGGATTTACATATCTCATGGACAAAAGACAACCTGCCTTCTTTTAACATTTATCGAAAGCCAACCTCCAACCCTTCATATATACACTGGTTTTTGGCTCATGACACTTCCACAAAAACAGCAGTACTTAGTAACCTTTTCCTCCGAGCTTTCAAACTCTGCAGCCCCCAATACCTGCAAACCGAAACTAAAATACTAAAAAACATATTTTACAAATTAAATTACCCCCAGAATATCGTAAACAAATCGTATCATAAAGCCAAACAAAAATATTTACAATTAACCTTAACTAATACTCAGTATACAAACATTTTACCCATACCTAACATACCCAATAATAATATTCGTAACTATATCCCTGATTGCGTAAAAATAGTTAAATCTAATAACATAACCCTTAAACAGTCACTTAAACCTACTAATAATAACAACCAAAACATTGATTCAGGCATTTATACTATTCCCTGTAATAATTGCCCAAAAAAATACATAGGTGAAACCAATAATTTCGACATTAGATTAAAACAACACAAAAGCGATTTAAGGATGATAAACAATCCTCCTCCGTAGTAAAGCATAGACAAATTAACAATCACACAATTAATATAAACAACGCCACCATCATAAAACACATTCAAAACACAGAAAACAGAAAAATTTATGAATCCTTCATCATTAAGAACAGCAACAACTTTAATCAACAACAAGGTGAAATTCAGCTAGACGAAACAATTAATATG
>JABUQX010043962.1:0-47500 GCA_015478945.1 Trachelipus rathkii
CAAAGAAGGAGATTTATATGTTTTTCTAACATCTATATAATTGCGGATTATATATGCTAAATCTTAAGGCCCATATACTTTAAAGTCAGTGATTTTATAATGATATTAAGTATATTTTAGTTAAGGTGAGTACACAGAGAAATTTAATAGTAGATTGACAAACATGCCACAGAATATCTATATCTATTACAATAACATATCCCCCCTTAAATCAGCCCTAGACGATGACTACGAAGCTCAACTATAAAGTTTTATTAAAGATAAAATATAAGAAATTGATTTATAAGGATATAAATTTTGATTTTATCATATAAATACTTTACAAGCCTAAAGAAATTGTTCATTAATATGTTATATAATAAATAATAATATTCATAATCTTTTAATTATTATTTTTGACTATTCTTCCAATTATATTACTTAATTTAATTAATTAAGAAGTAATTAGAATTAGTATATAATGACAGGTGTTATTTAAAAATATAATCATAAAATTTTTTATAGTTTGTTATTGGGGGATATCGACCATTTTTTAATAACAAATATTATATTATATATTAATACAATACTATGTATATAGTAGTGTGTATTAAGATAATTATCAACTACTAATTTATGAATATCGAGTACAGCGTGAACTAACTATTTTATTTATTTACCTAAGTTAGAGAATGACGATAATGATTAGTGATCGTTGGGCTATAACTATTATTCTTATATCTTCATTTATATTAATTATATATATAGGTAGTATATATATACATCCTTATATATTATTATATTTAAATATATATGGCTATATAAGTATAGTTAATATATATATATTATATAAATATATATATAGGGGTATATATATAACTATCATATATAGTATACTTATTCAGAGGGTGGCACTTCCGGCTTTAGTCGGCTATTCGCCGCTAGTCCGCTCGAGCGGACTACCAGATGCGACGTAGGGGCGGAGATGCGAGGAGTACCCAGGAAATTAGGCTGGGAGTCTACGTGCGGATCAAAAAAAGTTTCTGCTCTTTTGTCCGCACCTTTTTAAAAAAAGAGAGAAATGATAGTTACTTATTAAGAGAGCTTATGTTATAATAAGAAATATAAATTTTTAGTGTTAAGTTATAACTATTACTGCTTATATTTATAGACTTAATTGTTTTTTTAATCATGGGATTTGAAATAATCTCAACCTCCTAAAAGGTACCATATTATAATAAAAAAAGTAAAACTATGATATAGACTGGAACTGGCTATTACCTCCTCTATCTATAACTTTTAAATTTAATATCAAATTATTACCTATATATAACTAAACAATATCTAAATCAATTCTGTGTAAAACCCAAAATATGATATAATAGATATATAAATATTATATATATATATTATATAATATATAGCTATATATGGTAGTATTGGTAAGTAGTTATGATTATAGATATATATATTATATATATATAATATATATATAAGTATACACTATTACCAAGTTATTTGTGCAATAAAACGCACAACTCTATTTGTAGATTGGATAGTTCAAGATGGTCCTAAGTGGTTTTGAACCCTTAACTCTTGAGATGGTACTCCAGAGTGTTACCCCGGAGAAAACGATTGGCTAAAAGGAAAGGCCATCATGTTACTACTGCAAAAGACTTTTACCTCTTGAGTGTTTGGCTGGGGAGGGTCACTATCGTCGAGGTTAAGGCAGTCCCAAGATACAATGCTCGCTCTCCTGGAAGCTAAGTCATTACAGAGTAAAATGACTGGTTTATTCCTTTATTTAGCCAATCTGATATGGTCCACGAGGTAACACTTATCATGGAAGTGAACCTACATTACTAAAGTAGGTAGGGTTCAAACCTCATTATATCAAGCCATATATATGAAATATAACCAATTAATTGTTGCGTTTATTTGCACATATATTTTTGAATAATATCTATAATTAAATTTACGGTATGTAAAAATTATACCTACTCAGTATGTTGCCGGCTGAACCCGATGTTGGCGGGGAGGCCGTCGAGGTTACGTGTGTCAAGACAGCCTTCGCTGCCTCTTTGGGAAGCTAAAGCTTTTCAGAGGATAAAAATGATGGGCTTTCCTACTTTAAGCTACAATCGTTAGGTCATCTGAGGAGGTTGAAACACTCTGGATTACCATCTCAAGGGTAAGGTATTCAAACCCACTTAGGACCTATTTGATATATATATAATATATATATTATTAATTTATATTATACTAATATTATATATATTTAATTATGTATATTAAATATTATTATATTTATATTCTCTATATATGGTATATATATATATTTAATATTATATATATATAAATTATTTGGGAAATTTCCTTTATGAGTAACAATACTAATATGTATAAATATATATTCATATATATATATTATATATATTATTTAATTGGTAGCTAATATATTAGATTATAATACTAATTACTATTCTAGTATAATATGAGGCCGAGTTGGAGAGGTAGATTATAGTATATATTAAGAGGTAATATCAGGGTGGTATATATATATAGGTAAGTAATTTTTTATAGTATTGTTTCTGCAAAATGTGTGTATAAGTAACATTATGTATGTAGCAGGTATTCATTTCGGCGTGATCAGGCTACATGATATTAGCGATATAGTCATCGACTCTGCAGGAGTCTACTGGCTTTCTATTTGGTATTGCTACCTTACAGTCATGGACGTCAAATAGATCGGTATGGGTGGACAGGTGTGGTTCAAAATATTTATAGAAGGGAGGCAGAGAAAGGATTAAGGTCGGATTAGATGAGCCCTTAAATTTACGCAAATGGACTGTCTGGAAGCAGGTGGAACGAACACCAGCCATCGCCTCTCACCATGTCGACATTTTATTCCCTTGTTAGCATAGGCGCAGAACTGGTGTTGAATTTTCTAGTTCATTCACACACATAAGATTATAGCAGCAGCCTCAATCTATAGTTACTGTAGGCGGAGCTGTATGTACTGAGAGTAGTTTTGAGTGTAATTGGGTTGAGGGGGAGATACTGTTTTTCTAGGGCAAAGAGGTCAGCTTTAATTGCCTTTGAACTTTGTGTAAGCGACTCTAATCTTTTGTGATAATGATGTAATATGTGATCTCGTGGTCCTTTGTGTAGAGTAGGATTAGAAGTTGTGAGAGTGTAGAGTGTGATTAATATAAGTAGGAAAATTAGTTTTGTTAAAGAGTTTAACATTTATTTCATCATTTAATAATTGATCACAAATAGTAAATTATATCTCTGTATAATAATAGGGATATATACTACTGTTAAAGATTAATATATTAATAAAGCTTGTAGGAAAGAGTCCTACCACTTATCTTAAACAGCGGAAGACGTGCGGGATCAAGCAGGAAACTTTGTCTTAATTGCTGGAGGTGTTCGTGTAATATTGACGTTGGCCGAATAAGTGCGTGAGAGAGCGCATACATGTCGGACTATAACCTGTTTTTTGCTAGAGATGCGGGAGGTGCGCTAGCGGAAACTACCCTTAATAATGAGGCGGGATGGCCACGGACGTTCTGATGTATTATACTAACATATTAATAATATATTATATATATTAATATATATATATATATATTAATTAATATAATTAAATATATGTATATATATGAGTGAGAGAGTATATATATAATATATATTATATATATAAATATATTATTAATATTAATATAATATATTTATATATATATTTAAGTGAGTTGAGATGACTTTATACAACCTAGTTTCTCACTGTATCCATAATTTTGATGAGCTTTAACATTAAGGATTAGATTAAAATTCTATTAACTTTTACAAAGTGATTTGAAAAAAAAAAAAAAACTCACTACGTTTTAATTGATTTTTAAAAATTTTAATTTATCAGCGGTTTTTGCCTCCATTATTTTGAGGTCCTGTAGGCAGATAAAAATAATGAACATACATAACTTAAGTCACATATATCTACATACATAAATAGGTCTCAAACACATCATAGGAGTCAATTATCACAGATAATGTTATTGGTACAAGTATTGATTCTCAATGTAGGGAGGTTGTCCATTTTGTTGCGACATGGAGTTACGTGCTAATGATCTAGTCATAAACATATGATTAGCTACGAAAATCACACGCTATCATGTGAGGTTCTTTAGGGTGCTAAATGTTTGATTGTTGAAATTTATCATTACTGTTTTCCTATATGGGATTTATCAAGCATTGAAACCTGTTTTTTGGTATAGTCATTCCGAGCGCTAGATAGCTCATCCATATCTTCACTAGACGCTGAACAATTGGACTGCTGAAGTCCAATAGTGTATCGCATCCATTATGAAGTAGAAATGATATGAAACAGATTATCTATCGCAGCCCTGTTCCTGGGTTTTATCAAAGGGTCATACAAGAATAAACGCCAAAGCGACGGGAGCTCAAGAAAAAGCGCTCCCAGCCAATTCCCAGCGTTATCATTCCGATTTTGCGATCTTTTGAATTCTTTTACGAAAGGGGAAATTATCACAATATTCCCTCGCATGTCGTGACGCGAGAATAAACAACGAGTGATGGTGGAAGAGAAAACTTCATGTCCTGAGTCTCTCCATCGCCTGTTGTTCCTTAATCTCAGTCTTTAAATACTGTTGGCTTAGAAGTTCTTCTATTCATTTTATCATAGTGGCTCATTCGCAAATATCCTGTCACAATAGATAGAAAACTCGACTAATTGGTGGATTTAAAGTACGTTACCATGGTAGCTCATCGTTCATGATCAAACGCTGGTAAGAATTCGAACGATCCAGTCACATGATGATTAGGCAACTGATGAACTTTGTCTTCTGAACGTTTTGACTCTGATCAGAACTCGAAAATATACGACTGTCTCATTTCTTGCCCAGTATTTTTCACTGCTTGAGTTTTTGTTCGCAACATCATTCAACTAATTTAGTTTCATCCCATACCGCTAGGTTGAATAGTTCTTCTTATATACACATTACCCGAAGTACCTTTCTTGCGGCATTGTTTAGCTTTCGTACATCTTTTTCATTGGCGCAGTCCTCAACTTAAATTTCTTGGACTTTATCTCTTTGAGGACACACTTGCCTGATATTTCATTATCAGAAAAAGCCTCAATGTGTTATTTTGGCTCGTCAGAAATGTTAATAGCTCTTCACTTAATTCACTCTAAGAGGATAGCCGTGCTCAACCAAAGTGTGCTATATCTTCACCTTAGCAGCTCTGTAGTGCTAGAAGAGGTCCCATCTTGTCGCAATCTCGACAATCGACAATGGGTTGTGATTTCAATGCCCTCTCACTCAGAAAAGAAGTGAGAGAATACAAATCATCTTAAGGACATTCCTATGCTGACTCTCGGACGCTCAGAGCATTTGAATTATTGTTGTAAACATGAGCCGTCTTGCAATGCTGTTGGGGTTAATTTCACTTCTTGTGTCTCCGTTGATGCTATATATGCATTCCTACATTATACTCTCATAAGCTGTCTATTGCTGTAATTGTCGGAAGTTAAGTCATGCAGTGCTTAACTTTGGAACAAATAGGTATGGACGGTGATGACTATGGTATCAACTGTTGAACATCATGTACGTTCTCATGTCTCCAATTTTTCCGCTTTGTGAGAATTAGAATGGTCTTGGCACTAAGCAGGTTTGCCAGGGAATATGACCAACTTGGCCCTTGCTCTCAATTGTAATTTTAGAGGTTCTCATCTCTTTTCCCCAAACCTCATTCTTTGCGGCTATCTAAGCACATTGTTTAACTGTTCAGACTCAGTTATTCTAATGCAATCAAAGTTGTAATATATAATAATAGTTTCTCATGATCTTTGAGTTGTTTACGGCAGCAAATCCTTAGTGTCGATTAAATACCTTTACCATTACATATATATGGCGAGGAAGTATCAATTAGTTATTTGCTCATAGTGAGTGCTTTTAAGTCTCAACGAAATAGAGCCGAGATTCCCTCATCTCCCACTCTCTATGTCAGTAGATTTTTAAGTGAAACTGAAAGCTTACAATGACGTTGTTTTTTCTGAGGCAATGCGACTTCTTTTCACTCAAGGATGCTTATCATAAAATTGAATAACGTTCCTTTCTTCTGATATGGAATCTTGAAAATCATTGGAATCTAAGTTATCCTTTTCACAGGTTTCCTTGTTCTCTCGTGGTTAGAGAGCTCTCTTGAAACGACATGTTGTCTTCTATATCAGCAACTCTAGAAATATGAAAAGAGCTCATTATACAGCTAAATATTAAATTTCACGTAACAAATTATAAGATTAAACTGTTATTTAAGTCTTATTCATATATTTTAATTTATAAAAAAATCAATTAAAATTATATAGAAAATAAAAAATAAAGTAAAGAACGCTAATAAAATATTAAATGACACTCAGATCTATAACTTAGCAAAGAGTTCAATATGCTCAAAAAATATACAAGATCTATCTTTATAATAATAACTCTGTAAGATGTCGCAATATCATTATGAAAAATATAAATGTCTGAAAAATTAAATTAAATGTTGACATTCACTTAACGAGAATGATTTGAATTCAATTGCACGCTTTGAACGCATCTATTATATGCCAGTTTATACCACACTGCGAAACAGTTTGTAAGAAAATATTAGAACTCTAACAGCAGCTTTCCGAGTAATTAAACATCACCTGTAGACGATTAAGTCATGTGTTTACGGGATGGAACGGTGGGCTGAACAGCGTTCTAATAGATGAGTATCTGTGAGAATTCCATATACAATTCTCTAGTACACTGATAATATTATTTGGAGTAAACAAGTCTGTTAATATGATATGGATTATTAATATATAAATATTTGTAAAGTTAATGTTCTACAATTTATATTAAACATGCTCTAAAAATGGCTAAATATTAAATTTTCAAGAGTTGTTTCTTCTGCCGTGGATTACTTCCTTCCAATATTTTAGAGTTCGGAATAATACGTAACTAATAATAAGTAATTAATCAAAGGCACGACAAATAATTCATCAATGACTTGTTCTACTACAGGAATTTATATGGATTTGTTCGAGAGAAAAGAAAAGATAAAAATACAAAAAAAAGTCATCATACCAACAAATGGTAATTATTTGAGTTACTACTTCAGATTAAGTTGTAATAAATATCAAATATTGATTAATATTTTGTTTGAGACCGATCATTTATTTTTTTTTTCTTATAAATTGTTGCTTTCTTTATAAGTTTCTCGTTTTTTATTACTTATAATAAGCTTTAATATATATAATAACTAGTTATAGGTTGCCAAATACCATCTCTTACATAAATATAATTAATAAATATATATATATATATATATTAAATATTCTATATACCAAATAATATAAATATTATTATATAATTCATTTATTAAGTAACTTTATATGAGAAAGTTTATATGAATAATATGCTATTTATGCAGATATTCATATTCAAATTTTAAGTTAAACTATCCAATATTTATTTATTTTTATTTTTTGATGAATAACATGTTGACCACTACAGACACACCTATACTTCTTATTCCGGATTACGGAATAAGTTTCCATTATGGTATTTTGTACCATTATTTAAATTAGATAGGTTTACCAATTTCCATCTTAAATCAAAAAAACTAATATTTGTAAGGAGCTATTCGGGAATGCTTTAATCTCTCGCAATGTTATATCAAGACTGATTTTGTTCAGTCTTTTTACATTTATAGTGTTAAATAAATATATATCTATTCATACATAATAATGATTAATTTTATTAGCACATAGATCTATTGGGTTTGTCTTTAGCCCTGTAATGAAGCTATACTAAGTTTTTTCCTTGTCTTCATATTTTTGAGAATTTCTTTCTTTTAGTCCTGTCTTCTTTTAAGACACAGGGAGCAATGAATTTTGGCGAGGTTTCCCTGAATGTTCTGATTTCCTGGCCAGAATATTATTATACTTAGATATAATATATATTTACCAAAGTATAATGATATGTAAATTGTAAAATATTTTTAATATAAAATATATAGAAATTTTATTTATAGTAAATATATATATATATAGGTAAATTATATAATTACCATATATATATTTATATATATAAGTAAATATATTATATAATAATATTATATACTATAGTATAACATAAGTAACATAAGCATTACCTATTTTAAGGAAATAAAATACTAATATATACATATATATGACTTCTTTATAAAGTTATTATGAATAATTATAATATCATTACTTTTTTCTTTATAACTTACAAATTTAATCTCACCTTTAGGAATTTACAATTTTATTATTCTTAGTACATATACTACTTTCGTTGTTATGAGATTAACTATTATAACAAATCATGACGAGACATCTTATTATAATAATTAGTTATGACTCACATAATAAAACTACAAACTAATGTTTAGATAACAATCGTAAAAGTATCATACTACTACTATAGCCCAAAAAAAAAAAAAAATATAAAATAAATAATAATAAATTAATATATATAATATATATATATATATATATATTATTATAGATATTATATAATATTATATATTATATATATATTTATATATAATATATATATATATTATAATATATAATATATTATAAGATATATAAATATAGTAAATATATATATATATAAATATTTAATATATATATATATTATATATAATATATATTGTTATATATATTAATTATATTAAATAATTATTATATATATTAATATATTAATATTAATTATAATAATAATATATATATATAATATATATAAATTATATACGAGTATATATATACAATAATATATTATATATATATATATATATAATATAATTATAATATATATATAATATATATAATATATTATTTTCTATCTATCTCTACATAAGCGTATGTAACCGCTAATCTTGTGGAAATTCAAACCCTTATTTAAAAACAACTTATCTTCATGTTTTTCCCGCTCACTAAATATGGCAGGCAAACTTTCCTTAATTACATATTTTACGAATGGTCTACTAATGCTCCACCGGTTAATCAAACTAATTAAATAACACTTTACTTGAGGACTGAACATAAATTATATATAGTGAATTGTCATTGGTAATGATCTTCATACACATCGGCTTGCTTCAATGGCCTCGTAAAATATCATGGTAGAATTTAATGTATTATCAGTATATTAATATTATATATATAACATTATATATATATATATTATCTGCCTCTATAATCCATATATATACATATAGATTGCCTGGATCCCGAACACATTTTCATACAAAAGGTCTATTGGAGTAATAGAAATATCTTTCGTGTTTTCTATTTACTGCTTCTCAGATGCATTTTTCACAAGAGCTTATATATGTATGTAATAAAGGGTCCTTATTTCGGCCCCCTGTAAGAGTCGGTATATCATAACTGTCTTTAAATTATGAGATGATCAGTTAACAACTCACAGTCTAGAGTAGGGCTAATGTTGTCAATTGTTGCATTTGTTTGATAGGGCATTGACAATTTACTATAATAACTTTCAAAACTAGGTTTGGCGTACGAGCACTCTTCACTAACCATCTTTAGCTTCCTTTCCAAATTTAAAGTTTCCCTTCCTTCTCTTTCTGCTTACCCATGTACTTAAGTCTTTCTCCTCAGACTATGATTCGCTATCTCCTAGTGTTTTAGATTAAGACTTGTCTCTTACATTTATTCCTTCTGTTACCCCATTTTCATAATTGTTTGGTTTCACCTGCAATGGTTTCTGAATTCTTCTATTTTTTTGACTTTAATAATCTTATCCTATAGTCAAGAAGAACTCCAACAATCCAAAATAATGCTGATTCATTCACAGATGCGAACAGATGAAATCCTCTTAAATGAGGACATATACTAATTTCGATAGTAGCAACAAAGCACAACATGTTGCCCAGAGACAAGCAAGTTACGTCTATATGGCAGATTATAAAAAGCACACTGTAAATTTTTCTCTTCCCACTAGTGAGGGACGAGTGTAGCATAAAACACAAATGGTAAATGAACTATTATAGTTCATTGCTCAAGAAACATCTCAAAAAAATTTGGCTGGACCAAGTTAACTTTAAAAAATTTCACATTTTTTTTTTTTTAGAAGATTTTGTAATGGACGAAAAGAAATGCCACTGAACCGAGCTTACAGGAAAAAAGGGATTGCTATCACATTTTTTATTTCTATTATAGAAAATACTATTCTACGACTACAACACCATAATTAATTGTGACGTTATGTCACATTATTCATAAAAAAAATGGAGACTGTTTATTGACAGTGGAGGAAGACAAGATTCCTTTAACATCAGACATCGAAGTGTTGATAATTAAAGGGATACTCGAGACAAGTTGCCATGAGTTTTAACGTGTATAGAACGCCAAAAAACTGCCCACATGTATGTCCAAAAAAGAGGTTGTGAAATTAAGTGTTTATCGTTCTATAGGAAATTAAAGAGGGTTATTTGAGGAGAAGTAATCGACGTGTTCTAACCATGTGAGTCTTCTCTCTTCAAGACAGAATGTGAAGATAGGAGGAAGAAAGAGTGTTGGGGAGATAATACCTCAAAAAGGAATCAGGACACTTTGCCCAACTCATAAAAAAAATCATAAACTGGCCCAACGCCCACACCACTCCCACTCACTCCCCTCTCCACTGATACACTTGTATATATCATTTGCCATCTCGAGTAAACACAATCCACTCAAACGTATAAATATAAAAATAAATTAAAACTATAAACTAACATTTACAACTAAAGCTAGAGTAAAAAAGTTAACATATGTGCAACCAAGAAAAATTAAGTTTCAAAACTTAACAGTAAAACAAAACCTTTTTCTATTAATATTGAATAAATAGATAGCCAAATTAAGAGAAAGTAACAATTGAATTAGGAACATGTGGTTTGATCATAATATTTAGAAATTATTCTAGCACCCATAAGCTACAGCCTATAATTCTAAAACGCTGTTAATAGTATGAGCTAGATTGGAGATATTCATACCTTCCTACACTCCATACATACACATATTAATAAAAATGCTCCTGTGAGTTATAGGACGTCAATACACAAGCACACAGATCATATAAAATATATAAAATATAATATATGTATACAAAAATGTCCACGACAAGAGTCTCCATCCCAGAGAACTGATAACTCTCGATCATCTCACAAGTACTATGTTGTTATTGGAGTCTGACCAGAGGGCTGGGACCCGAGTACATCTTAGAAAAGCACAGAACCGGAACAGCGCAGATTACATATTTTAATATCAGATCCCATATAGAAGAAATACCCCCGCGAGGGAGCCAGAAAAAAACGGACTGTGTCAGTGGAGGGATAAAACAAAGCTTGATAAATTTCTATTGAGATGTTTTCTAACATATGTTATAACAAGACACAATATAAATTAACCTACCCCTATATTGAACGCATTTCAAATTTTGGTAAAGGAAGAAAGCGTAGTAAAATAGTATTGAAGCGGGGTAGAAAGATAGATAGTGTAGCAAAATGAGAATATCGCGGCAAATGATAGATGCTAGACAGCACATAGCAACATATATTGATAAGGCTAAGGGATAGGTACCCAATATCATAAAGCTGAGAGTATGGATATAATTATTGGGAAAATGTTGAAGTTGATGCAATTCTAAGAAACTGAAATATGAAGCGAAATAAGATATATCAGATATGAAATTCAGTGGTGAGAGGATGGTAAGCTGGTAGCGACTTTTGGAAGCAGACGAGTACTTTATGGATTACTGAGGAAAAGACTACGACATTGGAACTGACATTCAGCGACCGCAATTTATTAAGAAAAGCGAAAAAGTGAAGACGTGGAAGTCACTACGTGGTGTTTGTGAGATAATAGCACGAGTATATGTGCGCTAAGTTGATTTTAATAGTAAGATATAATAAGCTTATACGATAGTCTCAAAATAAAGGTTCAATAAATAGTTTTACACAAGAAAAGGCAATGATGATAAATTAAAAAAAGAAACATGCCGTATAACCTCATAGTTAATAATTAAAGAAAGCAAAGGGGGTGGCAATTGGTAAGATTGGAAAGTAAATGAGAAGGCGACTCAGAGCTAGGCCTGAACAGCGAGGATGGGAGATAGAAAATATATAATAGACAAGTGGGCTTTAAGATATTGGATGGGAGAGAATGAATTACGAAAATGGAAGTAGACGCAGAATGTAGTTGCGAAATGAAGGATAATAATAAAGTTACCAATAGATCAAAGTTTATTAATAAAAAGGCGAAACCAAAATGCTTATATCAATGGAAAAGGGGATCACAGGTGTGGGGGAGGTTCTTTGAAAAGTACAATGGGGAGAAGAAGATAATAAGAACTCCTCGATTAAAAGATGACAAATACTTACTCGGAAATGGAGGAAAAAGAACACAAGATGGCGAACGGAGAAATCCAGTGATAGGGAATTGAAGTAAACGGTACAGTGGTGATAAAAAAAGAAAAATTGCGAACAGACGTGTGATAATTTCCTCAATTATACACTGAAGATGCAAAAAAAACCTTGGTGAAATCCATTGGCATCATCCTTGAATCCAAAAAACTCGGAGTTGAACCTTCGACCACGATCGATTATAATCAACAAGTGAGGAAGAATTAGAGATAGCCTGAAAACAAGAGCATAGAAAATTGGTACCTCTACTGGATGAGAAGCAGAAGCGAGAACTAGTAATTAAACAGATAAAATCAGAATTGTACGGCAACTCAGTATAAGAGATCAAAGACTATGATATTCGAACTTCTTAGCTGGTACACTTCGAGAGGAAACAAGTTGACAGAGATTTGAATGTAAAAGAACCATATAAATGGATTTAACCTACCACCGAAATGGTGACAATGAGAGAGGAGCAAAATCGACATTGATGAACACATATGTATTGAATTCAAAATAGCTAACTACCGAGTCAAAAAGAGGAATTATGGAGGTGGCAAGGTAATATTTGAAAAAGCGTATAAAAAAAGAACAAAGTATGCGAATATGATGTAAAAACTGGTTTTTACTCGTCCTGAAGCATGGCATAAGTTATATACTGCAAGTTTGCAAACTAAGGAGAGAGGTAGCTGTCAGCATTGTGTCCAACAACAGCTCCTCTGATAATTCCTTAGAATCCTAAAATTGTTAGTGCTTACAGAACGCTGAACAGACACTATTATGCACCATTCATAAGACGCAGTTGAGCAGAAACAAATGGGGATTTTGAGAGTACTGTTTTAAGATAGAGAACAAAATAGGTAATACCAAATATAGCGTATGCGAAGAATATTGATTGGACTACATTAGAAGTAGAACTTTATCGAATAGAGAAATATAATTCGAATCTTTGCCGAAACCAGAAATATGGGAACCCTCAACGATATGTTTTGAGAATGAATTGAGAAATTGACTTAAGAGTGCATCAATGTCTGTATGCAATCTATTTTCTGACAAAATAGAATAAAGTGTCCTCACCGTCAAACCCGCCAGAAAAAGGTGGAAGAAGGGAAAATGGTGGCGGTTGCAGAAGGTTACAGAATTTTAATTAAGATAGAAAATGGAAAAGTCTTTTGAGAAAAAGATGTTACTAACGGGTGAACAGGAATTTAGTTATAACAAGAAAAATATAAATCGGAGGATCATAATATAACACACGTCTTGTAATAAGGAAAATTATCTTCTAAAGCAGCATTAAGAGGGAAAAGAGAAGATTAAAAAGGTATGGAGAATGGCGCGAAAAAAGAAAAGACAAACATAGGAAAAAATCTTAACTAGAGGCAGACTCAGAGAGTCAAGGTGAGACATTATATATTAAGGAGACACTATATCGTAAATTAATCTCGAAGAATATACAGTTACTTTTGCTCGTATGCAACTCCAACGCAAGAGGAGCCAGAGAAGGAGTTCTTGGAAAAAATATACTATGAGACCGCACAATGTTGTCGCCATAACTGTAGTACATTTAATTAGCGATATGTGATATTGAAGAAATATTAAATAAAACCCCAGATATATAAACATCGTATTAGAAATATGATACTCCTCAGAAAATTAGCTCATTCTATAAAGAAGTAAAAGTGGAGATGTAATCCTAAATAAGACTAATAAATGGAAGGTATACACACTGGAATGGTTAAACAAGGTCCAGTAACTAATAATGCTTAAAAAAATCCTAACATCATTAAATAAGCCCCTACAGAATGTCCCAATTAACATCAATGGATGTAAATAAGTAGACATCACCACACTGTTTAATAATTGTGTTGAAAAAAACCAATCATTCCTCAAAAAAATGAAGAAACCTGATTAATCCTAATCTCCATGTAACTGAACTCATTAATATACATGCACTCTTATCTCGACAAACATACAATAATTTAACAAGTGAGATTTTTTAGACCAAATGGTTTATACAAACATGTAAAATAGAAACAACTATTAATATTAAGTGAAGAGCCAAAAGGTGAATGTTAAGTAGATCAATCTACCTTATGTCAAAAGTAAAAACTACTGATATAAATAGTAAAATGAATAATTGCAAAATAGCTTGTGATAAGGGCAAAAGATAAAATCTATGCAATGAACGTGGAGATAGATTACAGGTTAACGATTATGATAGTGGTACCCCATCCTGTAGGCTGAAGGAAATAAGAATGTCATTACTAACAAGTGTTCTGTAAAGAACTAAAAAGATTTCGAAGATTTTAAGTGAATCAGTTGTGAGAAAATTAAATTTAAAGCACCAAAATAGTGAAGTTTATTAATGAAATAAAAAATGTAAAAGTGAATCAAAATGAAAAGTGGAATTTTAATCAAGGGTATCTTCCATATGCCTCTCACTGTTATATTTTATTAAGCCCTCAATACTCACCCTAGTATACCTGAAATCAACATAACTTAGAGAATGGGTACAGAATAAATAAAATAACCGGAAGAAAGAAATAGAAGAATCTCTCTATCTTCTTCTACATGGTAACGATATATAAAGATTGTTATAGCGTAGCCGAGAGTATAGAGGAGTAAGTGAAGAGAGACAGAATAAATATACGGTGCTCAGTATGATTTATTCTATGAAATATTAGAATGGATTTGGTATTGAGAAAAGTGTGCCGTTCATAGTTATGATCAAAAGGTAGAAAGATTAACATGCTTGAACAACTATCAATAGTTAATTACATGTAGAAATTCAATAAGAAGCTCTAAGGAAACAGCGAAAAGATAACATTACAAAATACCTTGGAAGTAGAGTGAGTCAATAGGATTGAGAAAACACAATTTATTGAATAATAAATAGAGAGAATTTCAAAAGGATATAACATCCCAAGAGTGAGAAAATATTAAAAATCTGGAATTTAAAAAATACCAAGAAACAAAATAGAGCGCAATTAATAAGGTATTGGACATAATTGCCAGTAAATGAGTAATATTAAGTTTTGGCAAATTATATATAGACTGGTAATCAAGAATTGAAAATAAATACTTACTAGACACAACTACAAGGTATAAACTCCACATGTCACACAAAATATAATCTTACAAAAACACAGTGCATACAGCCCTGTAATTAATACATAATTACCCGAAGAGATGAGAGGTTATGGGAATTGCCTAATATATAGATAGATAACCCACAAATAAGATTGAAAAATTGACGTAAGGATTTAAGCAAAGAATAATATATATGAAAGGTAAAAAGGAACCAAATTCATTGTAGTTGGTATTTAAAAAGTAACATGTAAGGATTGTCAAAGGCTGGAACAACTCAAATAACCAATAAAAAGTGCAAATATAGACTACCCTTCCATAGAATTTTATAAATTCAGTATATTACAGACGACAGTAATATAGGTATGGGAATTGACGAAAAACCTCAAAGAAGTATCAATAAAATCTAAAGGAATCTTAATATAAAACATGAGCAAAAATGCAAAATAGCACCGTGATAATGCAGATTAGGCGAAGACATGATCACGCCCAACACTTAAATAAGAAATTATATGAACAATGGCTTATCCAATAAGTAGATAAAATAGTACGATAGATAAACAGTTTTGGGAGGGATTTTCTAATAAAATAAATAGATGAGAGAATGCTGATTAACAAGCCTAGGAATTTAGGTGTCTATAAGAAACCAATTGGTTATCAAAAAAAGCTATATCGAAGGAGTCGTGATAGCTTTCTGATAGTGTAGGATCGCTGATGAGGAATCCATCTAAGCAGCGGTGCCACCACATATATTCAACTGGATGTAATCGACTCTGAGATCTACCGTATAGGAGAGCTTCATATATTAGGTTCATAAGACATAGAAGCCTTGTTATATGCAGGACAGGTCTGCAATTCACTATATACACAAAAGGACTATTGTTAGCATGCAACTATATATCTGTATATATCATATACATAATATTTACAATTTCATGTAGTAATTAAGCCTCTCAAGCATTGGTAGATTATAATGACCAATAAGTCCAAAATTTCATTATAAATTGATTTTGGCAAATCATTCCTCGCACACAGATAATATTTGTACAAAGTAATAGACCGGATATAGTATTAGTTAACAACAACAACATGTCAACTAATAGAGGTAGGAGTCCCATACGATAAAAATGTAGCCCTCTACGAAAGAGAGAAAGCAAATTCAATATAAAGAGATTCGATAATCCAGCACAAAGGATGTGGGAAGATGGATGAGGTGGAGGTGGTGCCAGTGTAGCTAGGGGTCCTTGAGCAGTAAAATCGCTGCTCTATATGACTCTAATCTACAGAAAGATTCTCCTGCCTAAAGTATTGGAGACGGAGGAGTAGCTATAGACAGCAATTAGCGAGAGGAAGCCTAGGCAATAATAAGGCTATCTGGGGAGTTGAGTGGTGCGGTGCTATGCCACAATCCAAGGTTGTGGGATGTTGTAAGCACGAGAGTACCCTCATGTGGTTTATTTAGAAATTTGTGATATGTAAAATATATGTATATTTACTATTTTAAAATTGCAATATGTATATAGACTCAGCTTTTTTTTTTGTATGTGAAGTTGCTTTCTTATACAAAGTTGCTTTCTTTTTGGATTCAAATTTGAATAATGAAGGTAAAATATTCACCAAAATATTGAAGAATTGCATATACCAATTGGTATATAATCACAGTAAAAAAAATAATTTTTAAATAATACTTTGAGGTATTTAGATATAAGGTTTAATATTTTAACTCTAATCACATTTCAGAGTCCATCTCCCAAAAACATCGTAAGCATTATAACGGGAACCCGTGGAGAAGTGTTGAAGCAACTGTTGGATATCACACAGCCTTACAACATTACAACAATCGCGACTCGCGCCAAACAAACATTCTTGGACGATAGGAACAAATATCCTCGAGTATTGAAATTACCTCCATCCAATAAGATACTCGTAAGTATCCATTTTTGAACAGACCTAATAACTAAATAAATCAATAATATATATATATATATATATATATATATATATATATATATATATATATATATACATATATATAAATATATATATATAGAAATATATATATATATATATATATAAATTATATATATATATATATATATATATATATATATATATATATATATATATATATATATATATATATATATATATATATATATATATATATATATATATATATATATATATATATATATATATATATATATATATATTAGGCAATTCATAAATTCATAACAGTGGATGCAAATCTTAACATTGTAAACAAATGATTGCTAGAAATAGAGGAGAAGGAAGATAATTATTTAGGTTTATGGATTTGCAATAGGCGTATGATAGGATTAATAGAAAAGCTCGCAACTGGTGTTGTGATATATGGTGTTGGTGGTAGGCTTCTTAATGGAATCAAAAGTATGTATGATAGTGAAGAGTGTAAAGATAATGGTATCAAAAGTGATTGGTTTAATATTAATAGTGGGTGAGGCAGGGATGTGTTATATCTCCTGGTTATTCAATTTGTATGGATGGGGTTATGAAAATTAAAGGTGGGGTGGCGATAATTGTTGGAATGTGATGGAGGTGAGTGGAGATTGCCTACATTCTATGCGGATAATTTGGTTTTTGTGTGGTGTTGAATCTGAAGTTTGAGAGGATTGGTAGAGATTTGGTAGGGTGTGTAAAGGGAGGGGGTTTGAAAGTAAACAATAGATAAGAGTAAGGTTACGGTTGTGAGTGAGGACAGTCTCGGTGTGAAGTTATGTTAGATACGTGTTACGAACAACAGTATGGGGTTTAAATATTTAGGATATATATTTGGATGTAAAGGGGCAGATGATTCAGAAATTTACAGTAGGAAGGTTGTGAATGGAAGGAAGGTGGCTGGTACTAATTAAATCGTTAGTGGATGTTAAATGGACTAAGTCTTGAGTGCGCTAGGGGTCTTACAGAAGGTATGTTGTACCTGTGTTAATGTATAGTATTGAGACTATGGTCTGGAATAAATTATAGATAGGTACAATGTGTTCCAGATGGACAATCTTGGGGCGATGCTAGGATTGAGAAGAATTTGATAAAATGAGGAGATGTGAAGAGAGGTTGGTGTAGAAGAAAGGGATAAATGAAAGAATAAATGAAAGCACATTAGAGATGGTTTGGTCATGTGGAAAGGATGAATGATAGTCGGTTGGTTAAGTGGATGTATAGTGGTGAGTGTGTTAAGAATCGACCAGGGGAGACCGAAGAAAAAAGTGGATTGAGTTAAAAGGAGTGTCTGGAGGAGAGAAATGTGAATTTGGCAGAGGAGAAAGGTGCATAATAGAGGTGAATGGCGGGGTTTTGTAAAGAGGGTATGGGTTGCCTTGGCCACCTGGGCCGAGGGTTGACCCTATACTGACGATGTATATAGTGAGGTCCCGTCGCCCGGTCCTGTGACTCTAGGATGGATTTTCATTGCGACGAGTTGTATTAATAGACTATAAGGGGTGGTAGACTTAGCTCTTTTCGACTTGTGTCATATACTTCTACTACTTTCTGTTTCAGGTGCATGTCACGCACCTTACCCTCTTGGGAAAAAGGTTTGTATTGCTATACAGATATATATATATATATATATATATATATATATATATATATATATATATATATATATATATATATATATATATATATATATATATATATATATTTATTTTTTTTTATATATATATATATATATATATATATATATATATATATATATATATATATATATATATATATATATATATATATATATATATATATATATATATATATATATATATAATAACAAATATATATATATGTATATATACACTATATATATATATATATATATATATATATATATATATATATATATTTATATATATTATATATATATATATATATATATATATATATATATATATAAAGGGACAGTGTAGTTATGTTGGTTGCCCACCACCACTTATCTCTTGCCAGAAATGCTAATGCATGCCTCGGAGAAAGTCATGATCGCCGTAAACGACCTTCTATCTTTCGGCAAAATGTATGAATCGTATGGGTACATGGAATGTTAGAGGAATAAATGGTGAGGAGAAGAGGAGAGAGGTGATGGATGTATTTAGAAAGGGTAAATTTGATTTGCTCGCTGTGACTGAAAAAAAGATGAAAGAAAGTGATGAAGATGAGTGAAGTAGTTACGATTCTGATGAATGACCTGTGGCACAGAGCCATGGTGGATTTGGTTTGTGCGAGTACTAGAATTTTAATATTTAAATTTATGTTCCAAAAGGTCAAGGTATTTGTGGTTGTGGCATATAGTTCATCTGAAGGTGATGTTTAGGATAGTGCGATTTCCTGGGACAATCTGAGTGAAGTTTTGGATGGGGTGAGTAGGAGCTTCATATATTGATTGTGTTGGGTGACCTAAATAGTTGGATAGGTAATCTAAAAAGTGATGGTATAACTGGTGGCTTTAGGGTGACGGGAGAAAATGAGAATGGTAGGTAGGTGATTGATTTCTGTGAGGAAGGAGGAATGTGTGTAATTAATACTTTCTTCAAACACAAAAGTATTCATAAGTTTACTAGAGTTGGTGTAGGTAGAAATGGTATTGAAGTTAAAAGTATGATTGATTTTGTGTTGATGAAGAAGGAGTTGTTGAAGTATGTGATGGATGATAAATCAATATGAGGAGGTTAGAGATGGGAATATTGGATCATTATGTTGTTTTATGTAAGTTTAAGTTAGTGGGTGCTTGGATGGAGAGGAAGATGATAAGGAATTTAGTGGGAAGAATTAAGAGTGAGAAGTTAAGTGAACAAGGTAATAAGGGAAAATATTTAAGAGCTCTTGCAAAAAGATCAGTTGAATGTGAACAAGATGAAACTGAACAAATCTGAACGCAAATGAAGGAAGCGTTTGTTAGTAGTGTAAGAGAAATATGTGGATGTGCTAAAGTAGGAAGCAAAGTGAATGGTGGAATGAAGAAGTGATGCAAACGGTTAAAAGTTAAAAAGTGAGGTCTCAAAAGAAGGTGTTTGGAGTGTAGGAGGAAAAAAGAGACAAAAGTGTAACATTAGGAGGGCAATGAGGAGGTAAATAGTTTGAAGAGGATGGTGGGACTTTGGGAATAGGAAGCTCTTCTGGAAGGAAGCGCGAAAGGTTAAGAATGAGAATAAGAATATGCAGATAATTACAATAGGGATGGTGCTTTCGTAACTGATGAAAGTAGAGTGATGAGGAACACTTCGAAAATCTTCATAACATTCTCAGAAATGAAGAGGTGATAGTGAATGTGTGTGGGTGTGATTGTGCGGGAAGGAATAGGTCTTTTAGGAATAAAGTAATTAGTCAGGAAGAGGAGTCAGGATAGAGTGAGAAACTTTGAGAGAATGGTGAAATCTGGGTATAGATGAGTACAAACAAATGATCAAGAACAGAAGGTGAGATGATGATTGATTGGATTTGGAGTTGAGTAACAAAGCGTTTATGGAGAACTTAGTTCAGTGATTAGAAAAAGTGTGTATTTGTTTTATAGGGTAAGGAGATATGGGGTCTTTGTAAATCTCAGTAGTTATTGATATGTAGAAGATATATACTGGTATTTTAGTTCAAAATTAAGTCTAGTGACTGAAGGACTGATTGGTGAAGAACAAGGAGCATTTAGAAGTGCTAGAGAGATGTGTAGTTAAATTTTTACATTGAAACAAATGGTTAGGCTGAGAGGAGAAGAAGAAGAAATTGTATTTAGGTTTATGGATTTTGCAACAGGCGTATGACGGGATTAATGAAGCTATATGGCAGGTGTTAGTGATATAGGGTGTTGTGGAAGGATTTTATTGATCGCCATTGTTAAACAATGATGAAATTCGATTTATCTCTGCAGTAAAAGCATTCTATACCTGTCTTTATTACCTGTTAAAAAAATCAAAATTAAGGAGTGGGGAAAAGGCATGTGTGAAAAGGACAGTTTAAGTAGATGTAAAGATGAGATCTTTGGTAGTGAGAGAAGTTAATTACAGGTGTGAGATTATATTCCAATGGTAACAACTGGAACAAAGTCTGAGTTTAATAATCTTGATATCTATGTTGGATAAAATAGAAGATGATTCAGTGCAGTGAAAAAGTTATGTGATGACAGGAAAATTATTCAGGTAAATTATGTTGGTGATTAAGGACAGATCCTTGAATACTCATTATAAAATTATTATATCTTTAATCTATTAAATAGTGATCAATAGATAATCTTTGGTATGACGATATCAAATGTGTGATATAGAAAAACTACAACAATGACTCATTAGAAGAGGTTGTGTGGTATGATGAAAGGCGTAAATAAAGTGTGAAAGTATATTGAAATGGTTTGGTCATATGGAAAGGATGGTGATCAGTTTGGTTAAATGGTCAGTGTGGGAGATCGAACTTCGTCTGGAACAGGAAAAAAAAATGGTTAAGTCAATCAAAGGAATGCTGAGAGGGAATGTAAGTTTGACTAAGGAAGAAGAAAAGTGCAGTGGGAGTAAATGGGAGGGGATTTGGTGAGGAGACGGATTTGTGCCTAGCATAGGGAATACTTTGTGACTAATACACAGAGAAAGTTAACCGCAGTCTCATTGAAAATGATAGGGTGGTTCTTCTTACTGCGACAGGTTCTCTTAGATAAAGGAACGGTAAGGGTAACTTTCTTTGACTTGTGTCATATTCTTCTACTTTTCTGTTTCGGTGTATGCTACACACCTCACCACAATCTGAAAAGAGGTGGATATATATATATATATATATATATATATATATATATATATATATATATATATATATATATATATATATATATATATATATATATATATATATATATATATTGCGAGCTAATGTCTCTTATTGAATTGGAGGCGGGAGCTTGTAGGTAGTTTATTCAATTGAAAGAGACACAGAAGCTCAAGTTAGAGAAACATCGAAAAACTCAACACTGGACTTGCACATTGTTTCATTCCCAAAAGAGTTATGTATATATATATATATATATATATATATATATATATATATATATATAAACATATACTATATATATATATATATATATATATATACTATATATATATATATATATATATATATATATATATATATATATTTTTATCGCCCCGCACCCCTCCTTTGAGAAACGGACTACCTCGAGATGTTATGCCACTACAGAAGGGAAGGCCAAGAGATCCGTTAGAAAGAGCTGTCTGAAGTTGAGCCTTATGTCCGTTAAGTCACGGCAGTCTAGTAAGAGATATCCTGTGTCGTCGTTAGTTTTGAAAAAAAACAACTTTGGCGTTAGGGTGCTTTATTGATTTTAAATTTCTATTTTCGATGAGAAGGGCGGTGAGGTTCGGTGCCAGAGCGGAGTTGGGACAACATTATGAGTGGTGCGGTGCCAGAGCGGAGACGGGACTACATTTACGCGGGTTCCACTTACCAAATTTGTTCCATAGGGAATATTTCGGGTGGAGGTGTTTGAAGTGTGGTGTTATTTGGATATACAGAGATTCTCTTCAGTTGTGTGTGAGGTGTGTTGTTTAGTGGTGAGTATCTGGAGGGGGGGGGGAGAGGAAAGCTCATTGTATATGTTAAAATAATATAATGCTGGTGTGATTTTTTTTCTAGGTGCGGGGAGTTGTTGTAATGTTTGATGGAGTGGGTGGTCTATTGAGAGGGATTTACTGTAAAATTGACAGACTATCATGTAAAGATAGACTTTTAGGAGAATATTGTTTCAGTTATAGTAGATGATGTGGATGGATGTGAAGGAAGGCAGTCTTATTATTTCTGAGGAGATTTATTTGGCACAGCTTTTTCGAATATTGGTTATGATATTGTGGAATCAGGTAGATGATGCATAATTTAGGAAGGGGTGGAGGTATTGTCTGTATACTTCTCAACGATCTGGAGCAACTAATTAAAGAATCCACACACATTCGGATCGTCCCAACCAATTCTTGAACACACTTGACCTATGTTTTCACTACTAAGCCTTCTCTTAAAATACACCTTTTCGCTCCTATCAGTGGTAATTTACAATCATATCTCTCAATTTTAATACTTTCTCTCCAACCTCCATCCTGCCCTATGCGTTTCTGGCACTTTGATTGGGCCGATTGGGGGCCTTATATGCTAGCTATAATTGGAATGACTGCTTTGACTCTGATGACGCTTCGGCTTCTGCCGTGGTTAGGAACTGCTGTGGGTGATGGATGAGCTTAGGTTCATTCCTTCGACTATTTCTCCTCGCAATCCATGGTTCGATCATAGCACTTTCTCTGGTCATTCCCAGGCTGAGACAGTGCGTATCCCAGGGGTGGAAAATTCTCGTTCTCCTATCACTATTATCGTTGTAGGGATACTCTTCGTCGAGCAAAGCGGGCTTTCAAAAGAAAGTACGCTAACCTCCTTGATTCTCTTATGGCCTCTTGCCAAAAAATATCTCTAACAACTTTTGTAAATCTGTCTTTCCTTTCTCTCTGATGGTTCTGTTGCTAATTCTCCAACTGAAAAAAGACCGTCTTCTGACCTCCTATTTTCACTCAACTAGATGATTCTGGCATTCCACCTCCTCCTCCTTCTTCTCTCAGGTGTCCCTATGCCACTGCTTGGCAGTGCATTTGATCCTTTTGGCTTCTGAAATCTATGAACGTTAGGAAGCGGGCGGCCCAGATGGCATTCCTCCCGAGTTTTGAGAGTGTGTGACCCCGCCCCTCGTTCATTTGCCTCTGTCTCAATAATACTTTCCCTCATTGGAAGCTTACGCACATGTAACCTGTTCCGAAAAGGAAACCGCTCTAACTATCGCCCTGTCTCACTTGCTTCTATCTAAGATCTTTGAAGTAACTCTCATTTCTTAGATCATCTGGGATCTCATTCACTTCTTTCCGTACGGCTTTTGGTGTTGAAGGTCTACTGGCGATATACTTTCCTATCTAACTGATTTATGGTTTTCCGCCCTCAGGAACTACAGGGAGATACGTGGTGGCGCTTGACATATCAAAGCATGTGGCATCCACTCAAGCCCCCTCCTTGGGTTTCCTCCTTCTCTTTGTTTACTTATGTCTAGTTTTCTTTCAAATCACTCAATATCGGATGTTGTTGATGAGGCGACTTCTTTCTTCTTTTTCTGTCAACAGTGGTGTTCCTCAGGGTTCTGTCTTATCTGCTTTGTTCCCTGCTTTTCATTCAGTGATCCCTGCCTGCATCTAACTCTATCACTCGTACCAGTGACTCTGACCCTTCATTCTTTAACACATTTCAATTCTGCTCCCTCTTTTACTTCCAGAATTGCCTCTCGTCTTCCGATTCTATTCTCGCTGACCTGGATAGAATTTCAGATTGGGTCGTCTCAACCTTGTGTAAGCCAGCTTCACAAATCACTCTCTAAGGCCTCCTTCAACTTTCCCTATCACTCGACGGTTCTCACGTCTCTCCTGTTGACAATACATCCTTGGCCTCAACATAAACAAAAAACTGTCTTGGAAACCCTCACATCAGGCAGTTTGCTAGGGTGGCTAAAACTGGGGTTCTGTTTAGCTGCAGTTTTCTCTTCTCAGTTTCTCCAGCTATACAAGGGTCTCATCCGCTTAGCAACCTTCGTTACTGCTCTCATCTGGGGGGCTCTGGTTTCACCAGGCTTTTGGAAGGGTCAGGTCAAAGGCCCAAAGGCTTATAAACTGTTTACACTCCATTCACTTACTTGCTGATGTTTTGCTGTCTCTTTCTAAATTCTGGCAGTTGCTCAACGAGGGAACTTATCTTTGCGTACCACACCTTCTGACGCCTCAGCACAAAGGGTGCTGTCGGCATGAAGTTTGTGTTGGGTGGAAGGTATTCCAGGCTTGTTCTGTGGTGCTTCATCTGTTCTGTGGAAGTCTCTTCCATCTTCTGTGTTTTCTTGCTGATTTATCTCTCTCACTTTCGGCACTGCGTCTGTGCCATCTACGTAGTCTGCGTTGATTATTCGATGACGTTGTCAGCTACCCCCTCAAAAAAAAAAAATCTACTACTGTGAGAGTTTCTAAATATTTTTTCAATTTTCTAAATAAATTTGTGCATTTATTTTATGTGTGGCTCTTGAAGTGATATTTGATAGGAATATTGCCGAGTGGATGTTAGATTTTCTTCTGCCTGGGTTGAGAAAGAAAATTGTGGATTTTGGAAGTGACGCAAGTAGTCATTCTGCTCGTTGTTAGCCATTGTTCCAGGTGGTTTATATATTGTTGCAAGTCTCTGCATGCAATACGTATAGAAGGACTTTGAGCTGTCATCATCAGCATAACTACTAATTTTTATGAAAGGGAAAGTGAGATGAGGGAAGTCATGCATAAAAGGGTTAAAGTGCAGGTGAACGAATAATGGCTCCCTAGGGGATTCCATTATATTATTTGTATGGATGACCAGCTGTGCGACCGGATAGAAAATTTGATATTGTTATTTTTTTTTGTCTTTGATGGTTATGTCTATTTTTAAGACTTTATCTATTAAAACGTGATGCCTTGTCGATGTTTATTGCCACAAGGAGAATAGGTCTAAGGGGTGGGGGTGGGGGTGGGGGTTTGGTTAGAACCCATGAGAATGTGTTAGGTTAACATACGAAATACGAAATAATCCAGGGGTATAGGTCCGGGGATCGAGCGGGCCATGGGTGAAGTCCACCTCGACCAATCCAGCGATCTCCGTATGTTAGCGTTAGAAATCTACGAGCAAGCACAAAAAAAAATGCGCTGGTGCACCATCGGGCAGAAACCACATTGCATTTCTTGTTGTCAATGGGACATCCTCCAGAAACTGGGGTAGCGTGTGTTCCAGAAAGTTGCGATATATCTTCCCGGTAAGTCTTCCTGGTAGAAATACCGGTCAAATTAGAGATTCACCACGATTCCAGCCCAAACACTCAACGAGAACTGATGTTGAAAACGATCTTCAAGTACCTCATGTGGATTTTCCTCAGAAAATTCCTTATTGCATTTCTTGAGAAGTTAGCTTCATCGGTAAAAAGAATCAGCGTTAGTAGTTGAGGGATTTGAACCAATGTGTGCAAAAGCCATTGGCAAAATGCAATGCGTGGAGGAAAATCAGCAGGAAGAAGTGCCTGAACGCACTGTATGTGGTATGGGTAGAACAAATACTCAATCAGAAACGACCCTTGTGTTTTTAAAACAGTTCGGCAATCAAAGAAGATTGGATTCATGCATCCTATATAGCTGCAGTTTGTTATTTTCAACAGTTCTTGTAGATTAAGAAAGTTTACATGTAATGTTTGGTAATAAATGTTTGTTATTGTCGTAACTTTTGTATCTCCAAAACAAAGTGTTTTCAAAAATCATCAAAGAACAAAATATCCTTAGAATACTCCATGGAATAGCCTCTTGAATTTTTGCCACATGTTTACTAAACATATATATATATATATAAGTACAGTAGCAGTGCAGGCATTATATGCTTACTAAAAGATATAGGGCATATATATATATATATATATATATATATAGTATATATACTAAGGCTATGTATATATATATATATATATTACAACTTACAACCGCTCCCAGGAAGGGTCTAGACCCTGTCAGCGGGGCCAGCGCTCCTCTCCATCCTCCTCTATCAATCCTATAGGACTCCTTCTTTTCTCAGCTCCAGCATCGCTGGCATTTTATCTCTTCTCAATGAATCTTCTTCACCGATCTCTCCCATCTCTTCCTAGGTTTTCCTCTCGATCTTGTTCCCTGGCTCCACTTTTATCTCCTTCTGGCTACTCTCTCTCCCTGCATCCTCTCCAGGTGTCCCCACCACCTCAATCTGGCTGCATCCATCTCATTTAATATAACTTTCACTCCAACCTCCTCCCTCTTTCTTTTATTTCTTTGTTTGTCTCTTCTAGTCTTTTCCATTATCGCTCTAAAAACGTACATTTCCGCCGACTGTATTCTACTATCCTCTCTTGTGGTCGTACTCCATATCTCTGCCCCATATAGTTGAATCGGTGTTAACAGCCCCTCGAATATCACCCTTTTCACCTCCATAATCATTTGTCTATCTCTCAGTATGGGGTACACTGCTGCTCTTACAGCTCCCGCATACTGAGCGATCCTACTTGTTATCTCCTGCGCATTTCCTTCTCTCTTCCAAGAGTCACTACAACAACTGGAGTTCTAGGGAACAGTGGACTCGGATACCTTTCCACATCCACTCTTAGCTCTTCCCTCCTTCTTCTCTACTAACCACCATGATCTCCGTCTTTTCTGTGTTCGTAGTCAGACCGGCCACTCTAAGCCTGTTCGCAAAACATGTCACCACCTCTCTCTCAGCCTATCTCCCTCTTCGCTCCAGCACCCCAAGTCATACGTGTATGTCAGAATATCACCGTCCAAATTTCCTATATCTCTCTCTTTTCTTTATCACTACATCCAGATATGCTACAAACAAAATTGGTGACAACACGCATCCCTGTTTGACTCCCATTCTTAACTTAAACCATTCCTTATTTTCATATTCTGTTCTTACATTACATTTACTATTCTTATACAAACTCTTCAGGACTCCTCTCAGCTTTTTATCTACTGCATATTCTCTCTTTAGCATTCTCCACAGTCTCTCTCTAGGCACTGATTCAAAAGCTTTGCTGTGATCTATGAAAGCTATATATGCTCGTTTATTATATTCCTATACTTTTTCTAACGTAATTCTCAAGGCGAACAAGAGATTCGTCGTGCTTCTGTTCTTTCTATATTCGTGCTGCTCTTCCCCTTAGTCTGGGCTTTACTACCATTCTCGCCTTCTCTCTAGTATTCTCTCATATGTGTTTGCCAAGTGGTCCAACAAGGAGTTTTTACAGTCCCCTGTATCTCCTTTTCCCTTATATATTGGAACTATGATTGACTTTCCCCACCCCTCTGGTACTTCTCTCTCGTTCCAATATCTATTGAACAATTTTAAAATTGCTTCTTACATTTTCTCTCCTCCCTCTTTTATTAGTTCTATGGATATCCCATCTTCCCCCGGTACCTTACAATTCTTTATCGCTCCAGAGACACCTCCAAATCCTCCATAGTGATCTCCCCCTCCTCCAACTATCTCTTCTCCCCTCCTCTACCTGTTCGTTCACATTTAACAGTTCTCTGAAGTATTTCGTCCATCTCATGTTTATGTCTGTTGATCTCACCAAAACTTCTGCTTGCTTATCCTTGATATTGCACACTTTCCTCGTTGATCTTCCCCACTCTTTTGTCAGTGTAAAAATCTTCTTCCTTTCTGGTCTCCCATCTTCCATCATTTCTTCCGCCTTTCTCTTTGCTGCCTCTTTTTTTACTCTTTTTTTCACTCTCTCTGCTTAATGTCTTGCATCCACATAATGAGCCCTTGTCTGTGCAGTTCTGTTTTTCAACCACCTTTTCATCAATACTGTTTTCCTCTTTATTGCCTCCTTCCACTACTTCTTCAGTCTACCAGTCGGTCAATTCCTTATTCCACCACCTCGTGTATCTTTTACCCAGGGTCTCCTCTGCTGCCCTTCTTACCGTTTCTTGTAACTTCCCATCTATCCTACTCCTTCTAATTGTTCTAGGTCCCCGCTTATTTTTTCAGCATACTCCCTTTTCCTGTCCTACTCTTTCACTTTAATCACATTTCTCTTTCTTTTCTTTATTCTGCAACTTTTCTATCTTCACTTCCAGGTCCGTCGCCAACAATCTATGATCCGAATCCATTGTTACCACAGGTATCACTTTCGTATTCCTTATTAGCCTAATATCAGGCGATATTATATAGTCTATAATAGATCTCTGATCGAATTCTCCTGTGATATTGTTCCATCTATATCTTGGGAACCTATGTGAGTCCCTCCGTTGGAAAAAAACATTTATGATCTTCATTCCTTTCCTTAAACAGAAATCTATCAACATCTCTCCTTCAATATTCCGTATCTCCTCTCCATCCTGTCCCTCCATTCTCTCCACCTGGTCTCTTCTCCTTCCCACTCTTTCATTAAATCTCCAATCAGCAACAATATATCCTCCTCTCTTCTTCCGATCTCCAGCTTCTCCTCCAACATTTACATGAACTCGCCCTTTTCTTCTTCTGGGATATATATATATATATTGTTTTTTTTAGCATATAAATACAGTTATTACATATATATATATATATATATATATAGCAATATATATATATATATACATATATATGTTATATATAATCTAGTTATAGCATATATATATATATATATATATATATATATATATATATATATGTTATATATATATATATATATATATATATATATATGATTTGATAAATTGTTTTTGGAAAATGTATTGAGTATCGATTATCGATTTATTTTGATACATCTATAGAAAAATGCATAAAGCTATAAAGCATAAGTGATACCGATAACCGATACAAATGTATCGATCGATACATATCGCCGAGTTTACATGTTTCTGAGATTCTGCTCATAAGGTTATTATATAAGTATATATATAGAAACAGCTCTATTTATATCTAGTAGTTGGGAGTATATATAGATACATATATATATATATATATATATATATATATATATATATATATATATATAGTAAATTTATAAAATAATTTCTAGAACGAAATTTATTTTATATATAAAAATTATTAATAATGAAAAATAAATTGTAAACTTTCCCAAAATATGATGCCGTCGAATCTTAGGAATTATAAACTTACCATCAAAAGATTCTTTCTTTGGGCCCAAAAATTTCTTCCTTAGTTTGCGTAAAGTTCACAAAGCTCCAACAACAGATGGTACACATTTAATAAGATGGAAGAACAGGATTCTTTCTAAAAATACTTTCTTGAGTAATTAGACTAATGAAAGTTCTCACTATTATCAAAATAAATATTAATATAATCCACAATTTATCATAAATAACAATATTATTCAGCATAAAAGACTACTTAAAAATGGCGCTGATCCAAAACTGTACGAAATTCAGCGTCTTGGCCAGACCACAAAAGCAGAATACAATATAGGAATATAATATATAGCATGAAACTCATAAATATTATATAGAGAGGTTTTATCGCTAGCGATACTAGCGACTCCTAGTAAGCATTTTCATCTGAATTATTTACGCAAATCTTACATCTTTTTATTTTAACACCGCATTTTTAATACGTCATTTCAGAACGTATATTTTAATTATTTGTTTAACAATATTATAATAATTTTAATATTTTATATGTACAAATTTTAATACTATTTACAAATTACAACATATACCCCCAGAAAGATTGCAATTCTAACTGAAATTTCAATCCTGGAAGGAAAATTGTCTCCAAATTATCCAACCAACTTTTAATAAAAACGTCACATTTAATTTTAGCTTTCCTTTTAGGTCTGCTATCAACCAATTCGGATCTGTCAGAAGAATCATTTTCAACGTTGTCTTTTGGCTGATCCAAAGGTTCCATATTAGTATGACTCAATGACAATTCTAACGGAAACAAGTTGACCAAAGAATGGCAAATGGTCTGTCCTTTGGTTTGTTTAACCATGGCAGACCTTACTTTGCTGTCATGACCAATTATTAACTCCATAACTCTACTAGTCAACCAAAAGTGACGAGTTCTAATAATTGACTTGATTAAAATGATGTCATTTACCTTGATTATTTCTCCCATGAGGACTGGTATAGCTTATTGCTAGTTTCTCATAAACTGAGTAAATATTCCTCATACCATAGTATTTTAAATTGGTCATATATTTCCTCTTGCATGTAAAGAGTTTTTTTAAGAGTATTTTTTATGAGTTTCCAGCCATAAGTCAGATTCCTCTTCCTTTAATATTAAATAGGAATTGCAATTTAACCTCAAAAAGAGTTGAGAATTATTATATGGATGTCACTGGACTCTGATCTATTAGTCAATGGTCTTGAATTAATTGCATTTTTAATGAAAGATTAGGTGGTCAAAAGCTCAAAATATATGAGTTTTGCCCGACTTATTGACTTATACATATAATTTTTTTATAGTTCTGATTTGTCTTTTCCATAAGACACCCCACCATGCAGACTACAGGAGCATTTTTGTGTGCTTAATACTATTATTGGTGAGTTCCTTTTGAGACTCATCAGACTCTAGTGCTGTATACAAAATAGTGCTATATTTTTCAAAATTACGAGCATTTTGGGCATAGATGTATTGGGGATGGAATAAAAATTACAAAAGCGTTGAAAATCCAAAAGGAAATTTTGAACGCTCATGTCTGGTATTAATTATAAGCGAATTGCTCTGATGTTGAGACAAGTAAATACCAGAATGAACATTTTTCATTTGTATTTGTATTTTCATTCTTGACAAAAACATTCCCTGAGTAATCTATACCAACAAATTTGAATGATGTAACTAGGTGCACATGATGTTTGGGCAGGTCTGTATATTTAGGATATTTAAATCCATGAACATTTATTTTAGTACAAATCATTCAACCTTTTATAACCTTTTTGACAGCATGTCTACCTTTGGGAATCCAAAAACCTTGGTTCCTGATTAAAGTCCGAGTAGAGTCCACACCAGGATGTTGTACTTTTATGTGACAATTTTAAATCAATAGGGATTTGAAATGATGGAATCTTGAAAGGATGATGGGATCAAGAATATTGTAACCAAAATATGTACACTTGGAACTCTACCCTTCGATCTTAAAATACCATCTCCAACTAGGAACAAATTAAGATTATTGACTAATAAAAGGATGTTATCATTTTTTTCATGTGATTTTAATGACTATATTTCCCTGTGATAGGCTTGTTGTATTATTTTTATTCAGAAAGCCATAGCTTTTTTATAAGGATCTTTTTTAGTTAAATTACAAATGAAGGAAAATAAATACTTTGTGATATTCATGACCTTATTAAAACTAGAATATTTATTAATATTAATCAAATCATTGTAAGGCAAAATATATTATTTATGTTAATATCAAAAATGTTAAGAGTTGCAAAGTTTTTTAATTCAAATGGGAGACACAATAAAGGGTGCTAAGGACACTCACTTACTCAAATCTTGTGTCAACCAAGAAGGTCCATACAACCAAATTTCTAAACTTTCATTAAAATTTTTATATATTATGCCCCTGGTTAGCATATCTACAGGGTTTTGCTCTGTGTGGACAAAGTTGAAAATAAATTCCAATTTATATTTATTTTTCAAGTCCTCCAGCAGAACATTAATATCCTTAATCCTATTATTTACATATTTAACCTTAATCTTAGTTTCACCGGTAATTATCCAGTTTAGCACAACTTGAGAGTCAGCACTTATGTTCACATAGTCAAAAATAAACTGGGAGTATGAATTTAAGATAATGCTTAAACATTTCATAGCAAGAATTACACCTAAAAGTTCCAGTGTGGGAATGCTGAATGATTTCTTAGGGTTAACTAGAGTTACCTTAGATTCATCAAATAAAATATTATTGTTATCATTATCGGAACAATAAGCTACAAAACCATAACAAAGGGAAGAGCTATCGCAAAATATTTTGAGACCATAAGACTTTCATTTAATGCTTGTCTGGGATAATTAATGTTTGGTAGTAATCTGAGATATTTTCTAAGTTTACTCCAATCAAATTTTATATCATCTGCCAATGGTTGATCCCAATCATATTTTAGTTGCCATGTTTCTTTAATAAGAAGCTTCCCTTTGACTGTGATAAGCATTGCAAGCCCCATGGGATCAAATACTTTTCATATTTCAAACAATAATTGTCGTTTTGAGTTTACTTTGTAATTGAAATCTATTGAGGCTATATACATGGTGCCATTTTTTATATTTTTGAAAACCTAACACTTTCATATATATACTCATGTTTTACCAAAACCTCATCTTGTTAACAGCCTCATTAACATCATTCACCTCATAAATGAGAGAAAGGTTGTTTTCAATAAGAAATGGCATGGCAAATACATCTTATTCACTGAATTTGCCTTCCAAGAGAACTTGTTTGAAATTTCTCTCTTGGACTCCTATGAAAGTTTGCACATTAAATTTTATATCATGCAAACCTTCTACATCCTCGTAGAACTCTATTATTACACTCTGACTAATGTAAGAGCACTGGCTTCCACTATCGAGGAGACATCTTACATTTATTTTGTGTTTACCCCTTATCAGCTGCAAGGTTGAGGTAGGTAACATGTAAACTTTATTAGGCTGTTGTTGAAAACTTAGACACAAATTATTAATAGTTTCATTTTCATTACTTTTATTGGTAGACCGTTGAGGACAGAATGCTGTAATATGGGAATATGACTTTCACTTAAAACAATTATATTTTAACATTGTTTTTTCCAAAACAGACATCAGAGCTATGGCTAATGGCAGCGCAATGAGTGTATAAATTTAATTCCTTAGCTCTGGCTATTCTTTCCCATACTGTGACACACACTTGTCACATCTGTACAATGGGTGGTTATATAATTAACAAAATTTTCAAACAGTCTCTTATTATTTACACCAAAATTATGATTACCATTATAGCTATAATTATTTACAGTTTTGTAATTTTGCAAGGTAGCACTACTTTCAGGACTTTCATATTTCTTTAAGATAGTTTTAGTATTAGTTTTAGATTTTATTTGAGTAGTGAAATCTTTTTTGGGCTTAGCCAATGCACACGATGCATTTACAATTTCTTTGTAATGTTCAAACAGCTGACATATGATGGGATAGTTTGTACCGACCTTGTGACCCAATTCACTTTTAAATGCATGTGGAAGTTTTTTTTTTTAATATATGTTACTTAAAAGAACATAACCTAGGTCCTAGAGTCTTTGTCACCAAAAAATCCAAATAATAATTTTTAAGTTCAAAAATAATAGCTCTAATTTCATTGATATGAGATTTGGTATTAATATAGTTGTTATCAAAACCATCTGGCACCTTTAAGTCAAGATACCTGTTCAGGAATTCCTTTACAATGAATGGCTTGTCCTAAAACTCTTTATTTAGCATGTCCAATGCTTATCATTAGGTATAGATAAATGGCTAACTACTTATAGCGCATAACCCTTTAAATAACTAATTAAATATGTAAATTTATCAGCATCAGTTAAATTAGTTCGGTATCCTATAGTGTTTTGAAACTTATTGATAAAATTATGAAACAATTTATTACTACCCAAACCGTCAAAGTAATCACACAGAAAGGGAGTCAGTTTACCTTCACTAATACTAATTTTGGAAACGGCGTCTATAAACTGTTCAGTATTACTATTTACATCAACTGATTCATTATTTACATTCTTATTATTAAATTTATCAAAATGGAATAATTCCACTGACAGATCGAAATGATATGATACTTGACTTCCTACTTCATTATTATAAAAACAAGATTCTAATTCCTCAATTTTATTGTTATACATTAACTCCAAAATGTCATTGTCGATGACTTTGACTTGTGAAACTTTAAAGTTAATTGTTTCTAAGTTAGTTTGGAATAAAGGAGCTTGTAGATTTTTTTCACTCTCTATTTTATGCAACTTTTTAACTATATTTGTAATTTTACTTTTATTAATGGCTCTTTTTCTTTTCAGCAAGTTTATAGTGGTTTTATATTGTTCTATAGCAGCAAGAATTTGTGTTTCTTCAGCTTTATCCATATTATTTAAAGAATAAAAAAGCTAAATTAAATTTAAAAATATATGCAACAATGTTAATTAAGCCTACTACAACTATACCTAAACTTGAAATAATAATAATTATAATAATAGGGCTAAACGCAGGTAAAACATTGGTAATAGTATAATAGAGCACAGGCACAAGTAAGGTAATAGTTGAGCAGAGAACAGTCGCAACAATGGTAATAGTATAGCATATCGCGGCACAACTACGGTAATACTACATCAGAGCATGGGCACAACCAACCAAGTAGCAGTGCAGAGCCCATGTAGTAGTGGTAATGGTTGGGATAAACACCGTCACTAATATTAATAGCCGTGCGTGCCAATATACTAGTTGATGAGGAGCACGGAAAATTCATCAAGGTATCATCATCAATAGCCGTGCAGAATCCCGGCACAATAAAGTTTTCAAAACTATTTATAATTATATTGAACTATATTTGGCCCTAATCCAAAAATAAACACTTGTAAAGGTTTAAAGAAAGGACATAAATAACTTTAGGCTAATGGGCCTGGTTTAAAGTTAGAAAATAAATAACTATAGGCTCGTAGGTCTGGTTTAACTTAAGGATTAATTTAACAAAATGATGCATCTAAGTTGAGGTAAAATCAGTTAATATTATTTAGCCTAAACGATATTTTAAGCGTAGGCCTAATTTGAAAAGTTTAGCGTTGAACGCACGAAAACTAGTCTTGAACGAAAAAAACACTTTTTTGGAATATTTTGGATATTTATAAAATAATTTCTAAGCGAAATTTATTTTATATATAAATATGATTAATAATGAAAAATGAATTGTTAATTTATCCAAAATCTGTTGCAGTCGAATCGTAGAAATTATGAACCTACCACTGAAAGATACTATCTCTGGGCCCAAAAATTTCTCCCTTAGTTTGCGTAAAAATCCACAAAACTTCAGCAACAAAGAGTACACATTTAATTAGATGGAAGAACAGGATTCTTCCAAAAAGTACTCTCTTGGGTAATTAGACTAATGAAAATTCTCACAATTGTCAAAATAAATATGAATATAATCCACAATTTAACATAAATAACAATATCATTCACCATGAAACTACTTAAAAATGGCGCTGATCCAAAACTGTATGAAATTCAGAGTTTCGGCAAGACCGCAAAGCAGAATACAATATAGGAATATAACATATAGCATGAAACTCATATATATTATATAGAGAGGGTTCATCCCTAGCTATACTAGCTACTCCTAGTGTGCATTTTAATTCGAATTATTTACGTAAATCTGATTTCTTTTTATTTTAACACCGTATTTTTGATACGTCATTTTAGAACGTATTTTTTAATTGTTCATTTAACAATATTAAAATAATATTAATATTTTATTTACACAATTTAGTTTAATACTATATACAAATTACCAACCCATATATATAAAATATATAAAATATATATATATATATAATACTATATAAATATATATATATATATATATATATATATATACTATATAAAATATATATATATATATATTATATTAGTATATATATTATAATATATATAGTATTATATGCGTAGCCTTCCGAATTAGCCGTCATATGTTCTTAGAAAACATTAATGCGACAGTAAAAAAAGGAATACATTTTTGGAATGCAGCGTAAAATTTTAGTTATGAAACACTTTTAAAAAAGTAAAAAAAAAATCGTTTTTTTAAAAATGAAATAATTATACATATAGATTTTAAACTTATTTTAATTAATGTAAACTTACGCGTTGGCTTTTAATGGTTGATGGTGTTTAAGTAATCTAAAGAGTAACCCAAGGATTGACCGCATAGATGCGAGTCGGGGTCTCTCAGCCTTCCGGGAACGACAGGGTAGACTATTTCCCCCCCTCCGGGAGGTCCCCGGAACCCCGCACTTTTGTATTTGGGTGTCGCGGGGGTTCCTCCGCCACTCCCCTAGGGGTATGGAAAACTCCCCCCTAGTGTTCCCCGTCGGCTCGACCCCCTACTGTCTCGTATTATAAATTATATTATATATTATATATATATATATATAATATATATATATAATATATATATATTAAATATATATATATATATAATATAGATATATTATATAAGTAATTTTAATTCATTACTTGTGCGATGGTACCTTTTTTGAAATAAATGACGAAAATATGATCTACTAGATTTAGCGGATTGTCATACACCGTACAATGAACTTGTGATGAAGACTGCCAGAGTGTTCGATAAGCAATTTTTCCACCATTAAAGACAAACATAATATGGATTGTTATTTATTATTGCCAATTTATTTTCATTAAGAGTGGAATTATAACAATTTCATGAAGTAAAATTTTAAAGCGCAGAATCTAAAAAGTATTCCTTTTTAGTGTAGCAATAGTAGTTTTTTAGCTATGTGCATCGCTAGTGTAAGGCCTGGCATATAGTATATACTGTAATATTAGTATATATATATATTATCATCATATATATATTATTATATAGGTATATATAATAGATATATATATATTAGTATATATATTGCAGGGTGTATAGGGTGAGACGTGGAACACAATGTAAAATTTTTTGAGTACTTTTAAGTTCAAAAAATTTAATTGATATATTTAAACTGAATTATCAACATTTATTTGAAAGGTGAAAAAAGAAAAACTGATTTATATGAATTAAATTTAAAGGAAAAGCAACTACCTTAGTAATAACAATTATATAATGTAAATTCTCATTTTTGGAAATTTTACTTCCTACTCTGTTCTTAAGAGTAAATTCCAAGCTATGGCGTACATAGATTCTTCAATATTTCAATAAATTAAATATATAGGACTAGCCATATATCATAATCATTGTTTTACGGATAGAAAATACGAAAATTGCGTGTTGGTAGACAATTCGTCTTGAGAATATGCACGAATAGAATATATTAAAAATTACAATATAATGGAATCTCTCTTCTCATCCTCTCGTCTTGCTATAGTATATATATATATATATATATTATATATATATATATATATATATATATATATATATATATATATATATATATAAAATATATTTTTAAAGGTATATATAGATTCAAAAAACAGCCTCCGATATTTTATCTTACGTGTCGGAGGCTTGCGACAACTGTTTTTTAAGTTTGAAATCCTTGCATTATTTAATTGTTAGTTTATTATAAAAATAATTATATAAATAGTTAATGTTGATTTAATACAATATAAATTAAAATAATTGACAGAAGTATTTAATGGAGGAAAGTTTAGTACTGAAAATAATTTTTAAAAGGAACAGCATTAATTTTAAAAAAATTCTGCGCCTTGCATTTCTTAATTTCGCAAATAATATGATCAATTCTATAATTTCTTGTATATATTATATATATATTATATTATAAAAAAAAAATAAAAATAATGGTATATAAGTTATTAAACAGTTAGTGCCATAGTTAATGTAAAATATTATATGAATATATTACTGCCTACCCATTTATAATCTTCAAAATTTGTCCACGAGTTATATATATATATATTACTAATATATAGTAGTATATATATATATATATATATTATAATAATATATAATAGTATATTATTAGTATATATATATAATGTATATATATATATATTTTAGATATAATATATATATATATAATATATATATAGAAGAATCTGCCATTTCACAAGAACTCGAAATTACCTGCCCCCTGCCTAAAAGGTGCCCAGTCCCGTGAGTGTGGTAATTCTGTATAATATATATATATATATATATATATATAATATATAGATATTATATATATATGTATATATATATATATATATAAGTATAGTATAATTATATATATATATATATTATAATATAGTATATACTATGATCATAATGAAAATAGACGAATTCATTTAGGAGGTAAGGTTGAGTGGATTAGTAATATAGTATAAGTATATATATAATATAATATATATATATATAAGATGTATATATATATATATATATATATATATTAAATATATATATATATGAGTAGATAATAGTATATTATATATAGCCATTAGTCAACCGCAAATGCTAGTTGACATATTGTAGAATTCCAGCGGAGAATACTGTCTGAAGAAGCTTGCTGATGTATAAAACGCACACAGCTAGTTGACTTCAAAGCCAATATGAAAAAGAAAACCACATTATAGACTAATAAAAAAAATGTATGTTTTAATTACGTTAGTAATTAGTAATTACTTCTCAGCACTATCAATTGATGTATTTTTTTCAGTTTATCTACTAATAAACCCTGTAAAAACGTCGTCTGGCAAATATATAAGGTTCAGTGTTTTATTTCGCCCAAGTTATTGTAGGGGGGCAAGTACCGCCCTGCCCCCTGCCCCCTTGGCCCCTCTGCATACCCCATATATATATTATATTATATATATATATATATAATATATAATAATATATATATATATATATATTAGGTATATATATATATAGTATATGGTTATATATATATATACTATTATATATATAGTTAGTATGTAATAGCCCGAAGGTGTATTGATTCTGCATAGTGGCGTTTATGCTCTTGAATTATAAACTTGAACGATGGGCATAGGCAATAGAACCAATGCAGAGGTCTTTTTGTGTTCGCCCCTCCGACGCCACAGCACGGTATGTGCGTTGTTATGCATTCGTGCATTAGCATTTGTTTCCATGCAACTTTCTTTCAGCCTTCTTTATTTCCCCTATATTTCAATAAATTTCCGCCTTTCAACTCCACCTTTATCACAGTTTCTAAACTTTTTTTTTTTAATTCCCACCCATTAGTCCCTTTAATTATTTATATAAGGTTGCCCTCTCCTTTTTCCCATCACATCCAGCGGCCTAGTCCGGTGCCTCTTCCTGCATGAGTTTTCATTTCACTCCACACTTCCTCCCGTGGATGATGGTACAATTGAAAAACTAGTCATTTTAACAGCAAACCTCTGATGAGCGCGCTAAATTGTAGGGAACCCGAACCTGTGAGCAACGCGCGACGAGGGCTGTTCTTACACTTGGTGTAATTAATCTCGGGCTTTACGGTGAAGAGATATAGAAGATATAAGGTGCCGTGTTGGCACACGGGTGGGTCACCGACGTAGAGTTCCGGAGGATTCTTTCCGATGGCCAACAATCCACGAGCCCACCTACGGGTGGGTACGGGTGTTGTGTGGGTCTCTGAACTGTGACCTGTTGTGGAGAGAATTATCCCTTTTCTTATAAATATACGCCTTTCCGAGCCCATCCTGTTTTTACGTTTATGCTAAATATTATCTTCAATGAGGCTGGTACATCATTAGTATTTTTGTGGTTAAGATTTTTTATGGAAAGTCTTTAACAGAAAAAACATGTTTATAAACGAAGGTGATTGGGACATTTTTACAAACAATTACCATCTTGTCAGTTTCCCCAGCCTGACCTTACCGGCGGTCTCCTGACTACTTCTAAACCAGGATGGCCTAGCTTTACTTCTTCACCTAGCGCCTGAGGATCCCCTGTTGCAAATTTCAGCGAGTTCGTCGACTAGCAACCCCAAAGCACCCCAGGTGCCCCAACGGTCCGGGCAACCCCTCAAAGGTGCCCCCGTCATAGTCGTTCTCATTCGTTTACTCCTTATGCTGCACCCCCACCAGGAATGCCAGCAGACACATCATTCCCGATATATCTTATACTGCGATCCATTGTTTTTGTATGCTCTAACTTGATGTGGATGACCTACTCTCCGAAGATATGGTTGGAAAAAAAATTAGAATTGTGGGAGATTATTAGTTTTTATTTTTAATGGCCTGTATTATTAGTAAGAGAGGAGAATCTTATAAAAAGTACTAAGCGGAAAAAATTAGAAGTTGGGGGTTGCCCCCATTCTCGTACAAGCTGCTAAACCGAAATCAAAGTTCCTATTCGCCATCTTTAACATCTCTCGCAAATATTCCTATTATTAATACTCCTGATGAAATAAGAACACATCTAAAGGCACTTATTTATGTAGGGAACATGAACGGAGCGAAAGATTTAGCTTCATAAATGAAAAAATCTCCAAGCAGAGTAGATTTTCCGTTAAAAGCATTTATAGATTTTCCCCTCGTAGGGATTCGCCTGACAAACCAAATCCTCGTTTGCTTCTGACCTTTAGTACCCCTTATCCACCTAAAAAGGTGAAAATATGATCCACAAGTCACAGTGTTTGCACGTTTATCCCTCGACCCAGACGTTGCTTCAAATGTCAATGGTTTGGTTATCCCCGAAAATACGGTAGGGGAACGAATGACATATGCCCAATTTGCGGAGAATTATTTCCACTCCTTGTGATATAATACCCCTACTGTAGGAAACTGTGGAGGACCCCACAGTGCTCCTTTCTTCAAATGCCCGTCTTACCTGTTTGAATAGAAAGTTTTGGAATTCTGTACCATACAAAAATTGAGCAAGAGAGATGCTATACGCCAGCCCAAGGAAAATTATCAGACAAATCAAAGTCAACAATCTCACGCCACAATTACAGTTGCCACCACGCCTCCGCGTGTTAAACCGCCAACACAACTTCAACCTACCAGAACTCCTCTGCTAAATTCCAGTGAAACTCAGGCAGTTACTGCAACCTGTACCTGTATTCCCCACACTGCCAATCCTCAAATAGTACAAAAGCAGCCCTTGATCATATCTCTCGTTTAAAATTCCCCGAATAAACCCTATCCCGAGTACTAGTTCTCAACAAACCAGCAATGAAACTAAGCTGGTTCATCCAGTACAAAATTTGGAAAATATTTCTTGCTAAGACACACTGTCCCATACTCCAAATAGGTCACCAAACTTATGCAAGGGACGGTTTCTTTGGTCCCCTTAATCGCCTGCCCACTTATTACTCAAACCTGGAATAAAGATGTTTCGTAAACACAACAGAAAAGAATAGTCCCAAGCTACAGATTATTCGTTAGAATATAGAGCATCCAAATTTTTAAACAGATGAAATTCACAGTAACCCCAGGCGTAAAAAAAGTAAACTCCAGAAGAGACCTTCCGCCTAAATCCACTCCAGAGAGCAAAAGCATATGGTCCGTTCAGACAGATTTGTATCAAACTATCACAGCTGTTGATACCAACGCTCACCAATCGAACCTTCTAATAGTCTCAAGATAATTCTACTCTGTCGAATCTTCCTATAATCTCCAGAATTTCCTATATCAGCAAACTTCCCTATAAGCACAAATATCCCTAACTAAGATGAAAATGGATAGCAGCTCCCTAATGGAGCCCTTGATGTGATGACCCTTCGTCTTTCTATATGCTCCTGCACATTCCGAGAAAGTTTAATGGAAACTGTCAACGAAACGTCGCAACGCTGCCTAAAGCGTTCTGGGTCGTGGGAGGCAGAAGAGAACCCAGAGGTCCCCATTCTCCAATCAAAGACTGTCCAAATCTCACTAAAATCACTCGCCTGATGGAATTTACTGACAAGATTCCAGTATTAGGATTCTTGCAGTCCAATCGGAATCCTTTATTGGAAACCCAATAAATCGCAAACCCCAGACACTTCGCAAAAAAGACAAAACGCCGTTCGCGATCACTTCCTTCCCCATTTCCATGGAAAATAACTTATTCCTTCGCCACGATTTAATGATCTGTTGCTTAGCAATACTGCAACCCGCCTCATTAATTGAAACATAGAGCATTAGGTTTGCTCTGTCTATTAACCACCAAACCCACATAACAAATTGGATTGGTAGACACTAAAACTATCTCGCCATTCATGGTGAAGCGCTCCTTCACCAAACACATCTGAAAACTCCTTCCCAAAAAGAGGTCATACAACCTAATATATCTCTGTTGTGTGACTACTCTTTACTTCCAGGATATGTTGCCCCTCCTCGTCGAGATCCACGTCTCAACCTTTCCTCTCAATCCGAACCCATCTCCAACACTACCCCTAGTCAAGCATAGAAGACAATTGTCTCTAAAAGTACAATCAATCGTAATATTTATAACAACTCAGCATGTTGCACTTTCCCTTCAAATGGAAATTGTCATGGTACCACTCTAATTTTCGAAAAAACTTGTTCGACTAATAAACATATGTACACCAAAGTGTATATGTTTACAGGAACTTTGACTATGTCATCATGACTTCTTTCAACCGTCCGAATATAAATCGCCGTTAGCCTTTATAGAAATAGGTGACAATGATAGGGAGGTGCAGGAAATACTCATTCACAAATATGTCCCCTATTCCCCCCTATTCCCTCTCCAAACCAAACTTCATGCAGTTAGCGGCACGAATCACTTGTCGACCGACGGTTTATCTAATCTGCTCAATCTACTTGCTCCGAGTAAGTGATAATTACTAAGTCGACTTAGCTGATATTTTTAAACAGCTCCCTAGCTGCGCGTTTGTTACACTAGGAGACTTCAACCTCCGCCACCCCTTATGAGGTGACCCTCTGTCACTTTCGTCTAAGTCCAAGATCCTGAAAGATCTCCTAATCCCCTTTTCCCTTGGATACCTTAACACAGGACTTCCCCACATAACGTTTAGAATACACACACTTCTTCTGAAGTATTGATATTATCCTTTTGCCCTAAAATTAAAATGTCGCTTTAAAGCCTGTCCCGGCTTTCAATTAGTTTATTCGCAGTGTCAATTAATCCAATAGCTTTTAATGAGCTTGTACCAAGCCCAATGCAAAAACCTAAATCCAGCTTGCGTATGATCGAGGCGGTAGTGGGCTTCCTTTTTATCAGTGCCACAAGCTATCCTTCTTTCTTCCTTCAATACCGATTTCCGCTGTTGATGATGCCTTTTGCTTTTTTCCAGAAAGGCGTCATCTCGGCAGCGGAAAGCTTGCCGATTCCGCAATCTTGCTCAGGCAGGCGCGGTCGGGAACTCATTGGTGATTATTCAAGAGTGGCGTCACTAAAGCCAATCGAGAGAAGAAAAACTCTACAGGGCAATACAAAGGACCCGTACCACCCCAAACCTGATATTTTTAAAGCAGAACGCAGCGTAGATCTCGCGAATTAATCTTCCAAACGCGCAACACTTTTTCGAACTTACATCATCCGACTGGTTAACTCTGCACGAACTCCTTTCTCTTTAGTGTGGAATTAGTTGCCACAGAAAGATATCTCTTCGATACCAACAACTCCTCAACTCCATCAGTCCCTCCGTTTGGGCCCTGATATAACTCGACTACGATTCTCCGCTTCTGCTCGCTGTAGTGGATGCGAATAGTTTATAAAGCTTTGCTAGCCACTCGAGTTCTTCGTACACTGAAGCCTTTCAAAACATGAGAACTGACACAGCACTGCCAGACTTTTCAACAAGCGAAGGGAAGATCATACTACAAACTGTCTTGTTAATCACTTGCAGAGTATCGAAAACTGCATTGGCGAGTAGCAAAGACGTGCTCTTAGACATGATTTCGTACATCAGGCTCCGTCATATCCATCCCTCGGCATCATCATTTTTGCTGGATCTGTATAACGAATCTGGATCGAATCTTCTTTTTCTCATCTATTTGGATACAGCTTTTGTAATTCCTTTTCCCCAAACATGGCAGAAGATCCAAAGTTTGGCGGGATCAACCAAGTCCCAATTTCGCTGACTCTGTCGATATCTTATAATTAATAGAGAAAATGGTTTCTGCCGCTTTCTCCCTGGTTCGTGGAGAGCTTGCCGAACTTTCTAAACTTTCCAGTGTTGGTTTCCGCAAATAATTCGTTTCGACCGTGCGGACCACTTGTAAAACTAATGATTCCGTGGAGATCCGGGAAGCTTCTCTAGCTGGTGGGATTGTTCTTGGTGTCGTTTTTGTACCTTGAAAGCTTACGGACATCAGACGTTGGAGACTCGGGAGTTCTCCTTAAACTCCATCGCGTTGGTTTCCGTGGACAATCTCTCTCTTTCATCAATAGCCTTTTGGTCAAACAGAATCTTATCTCAGGATACGGGTGCTCTTCTATCTGGTCATCCCTTACTCTAATGAAGGCGTTTCCGCAGGTATGTTCTGAAGCTGTACTACTATTTTGCTGCTCATGATTTAATTGATATCGTTACTTCTTCCAGCGAACTGTCCGATTCTTGTCTCTATGCTGAAGTGACCTTGACGTTTATATAAGCCGATGCCAGGCTGCCTTTGTCTTGGAAACGGCACAGCTTCAACTAGCTATTTGGCATATTTCAATAATGGGGTAAGCTCCCATGGCTCCATTTTTCTCTCACCAAACCTCCGCAGTACTTTTTAAGAAAAAAGGGAATCGAGAATCTTCGCCATCTTCTTCCACAAACCTAACCTCATAACGGTTTGCCCTATTCCTGTTACTTTAGAGGTTCAAATTTCTAGACTTCATGTCTCAGATGACCACTTAACATAGGCACGCATTATTTAAACACCTGAAAAACAAACTTGTACATCGCGCGCTTGAGCCTATTAGCGTCATCTCGCCTCAAAAAGTCTTCGGTATGCTGATCGCAAGGTTCACTTTACGCCATCTACATGCGCCCTAAATCCCGAGTTGAAACGGAACTATTGGCGTGCAGTATTATCGGCTAGACCTCCCTCAAACATAACCTACACGCTATTGGATCCCGTTCCAAAATGAGGCGATCCCGTATCTCCATCTCTGAAGCCTTCCGATCGGTCCCCCTGGTAAGCCTTGAAGTTGATATGCCAATGTGACTGCCTAACTGCCTCTCTTCGAAGAGAATACATTATGGGTACAAGCTATCTTCGTTTTCAAACCCCAGTACCGTCTGCTTCCTGACACCAGATTCCTGCAGGAGTATACCTCAAGAATCCCAATTACCCCTGGCCATTTGCAAACACGGATCATAAACTTCCAAAATTTCCTTAACATCCCTTTGCAAATAAGTGCTGCCTTCTCTTACGACGAAGAATACGCACCTTGGCTATTCCCCTCTCCCACCATCTGCTTGGCTTTGACCTCTCTTTCAAATCTAGCCATCCGGCTGCCTTATTAGAAGCATCATCCTGTCCTCATTCCGCAGTTCAATGATGGATTTACTCAGTTTTACTGATGCTTCTAAAACAGGGACCGCTGTGGGCGCATGCTTGGCTGTCTTTCTCTGGACCGCAGACCTCGTTCCATACCTTCTCTCCTCAATGCTTCAATGTGTTATCGGCATTATAATGGCTTAATATGATCCCTTTCTCGAATTTCTGAATCATTAACCAGACCACTCTTATTCATTTATTCAGATTCGCTCAGTACGCTCCATGCGCTAAAACCCCTTAGATTCCTAAAAACCACAATGGTATCCGCTGACAACAATTTCTTCGGCTGCTCCATTCCGTAAGAAACAAATTATATTTTTATGTGACCCCCTCTCTCATGTAGGGGTAACTGGCTATGAAATCGCTGACAGAAGAGGCAAAATGGCCAACACCTCCTCTTCGGAGTTGTTCCAAGGTTCCTCTCCGGATGCAGTTCGACAAGCGTTGCCCTCCCATCAACCGATTACTCATCCCCTGGCTCTCCGACATAGGCCTCCGATCTGTTGGCAAGAGGTTGGACGAAGTGATCACGGGGAGCGAAAACCCTCAGAAATCATAAAGCACGAATATATTGGTGAGTGGTCTTCCTCCCACAGACAAAATCCTTACCACGAGGTGATACTTGATGCCGCCTCCGTATGGCCTACGCTAATATCTGACTTCATAGTCACTTTAAAATTCACGTGACCCCTCGTTCCATTTGCAAATTTTGCCGTTGCCACAACCCTCAATCTGTTCGCCATATTTTCATTGATAGTTCCCATCTGGACCCTAATTCGCCGTCGTCATTTTTCCTACTTTATGGTCCATAACACCTTCTGAAAGATTACCCATATCTTGTCTGAATTCTTCCACTTTAACAGTAAACTATATTTTCCCTTTGTATCTTCCAAGAAGTGAAATATTCTTTATAACATTTGATTTTGTTATGTAGTCTTAGGACTATTTAAAATTTTCAGGGTATATATTTATTTTTTATTTTTTATTTATTTTGACTGACTGAATATTCATTTCCCCATCCAAATCTCTCCTTTGACGCTTGAAATTATAGTATATGACAGGTGCGCCTCCCATGGTGCTTGATTTTGTTTTCAGCTCCAGTATGGTGCCTTTCGTGAGCCGTGGGGGGTCTGTACACTGACTTCAAATATATATATGATATATTATAATATAATAGTATAATATATATTATATATAATATATATATATATATATATATATATAT